>QEPC01007581.1:472308-488089 GCA_003113815.1 Sphenodon punctatus | reverse complement strand
ATGAATCAGAGCTGAAAGTTGCAAACTCTGGCAATGGGAGGGGAAAGGTTGCTTGTGTCAGGAACCATGACTTGAACTGGCAACCCTGGCTTTTACAGCTGCCAGCTGGTGCCAGTCTTGTTGGTCCCCTCCAGGGTCCCCATGTGTGCATGGGAATTTGAGCTGGTTTAAATTCCCCGTGTATATAGCCACCCACTTCCTATAGATAGTAATATAAATTATTTTCTGACAGGATTTGACACTGCTCTAAGTTTGCATTCCAGGCTCCTGATCCAGCCTTCCTCCAGCCTGTATTCCTGTGCTGTGTCTGCCTCAATCCAGCCCTATTCCCAGCCTGTGCTGCTTATGCCCTCTGTTCCTGTCCCAATAAAGCCTCATTTCCCAGCCCATATTCCGTTCCCCCCTTCAACCCTGATTTGCTTCTTTTGGACGGCTCTCACGGTACTTACCTCTGGCCCATCTCTGGACAATGTGGGGTGGATTGCTCCCTCTGGTTGTTGATTGATCGTATGACCTGCTGCCTCTCTGGGATGGTCCTGTAAACACACCATGGACAAGAGGACCCCGACAGCTTGTCCATCAAGGAAACTTCTCTAAGCACAGACATGCACACCTCCCATGAAGAGGTACATGATAAGAAAAGAGAGGAACTGGAGGTTTTTTATATTGTTTATTACAGGGCATCCTGCCTTGAAGCAAGGGGTTGAATATGATGACCCTTGACATCCCTTCCAACCCTACAATTATAGGGTTGGAAAGGATAACTACAGTCATGATTCTCCAACCAAATAGCACCAGAGCTAATATTTAGCACCAACCCCATTGAAGTGAATGGTATTTACAGCTTTTCTGTGTATTAGTGCCCACACTAGCCATTCAGAGAACCACACTGTCCATAAACTAAGCTCAAGCATCTATGCAAACTGACTCGTTTCACAAATTTTCTTCCTCCCTCATCTATGATGGATTGGACAGAGAATGTCCCTGCATGGGGAAAGAGGAGAGAGAAAAAATGATGGGGCAGCATGGAGAGACAGGAGCTCAGGTGAAGTATGGACTTTGGGACCAGCAAGGTAGAACACACTCTAGCCATCTGGACCTGGTCCCTCATCTAATGATTGAAGGTCCACATTCTAGGGCTGTGCAGTGAGAGTAGAGTTATACACCCTGCACTATATGTTGAAGGCATTTCTCCTGGAACAGAAATGGAGACATTTTGGAATGTGGTATGGATGGACGAGAAGGGACCTTTCTGTAATTCAGGCATAGGAGTTTCTTGCTTTATGTTGTTACTGGAATTTGTTGTGTAATTCCTGAAAGGAGCTAGTGATTCAGTCTGGTTATTGACTGGGATCCTGTTTCTGTCCAAATAAAGTCTCCTGATGTTAGAGCTGAAACAAATAGTGGATTTGATATTCATGAATATGTTATTCACATTTTCAGATAGCCCTCCACATTTCTGAACCATAATTTCAACCAAAACAGATATTTGCATATCTGTTTATTCAGGTATCCCACTTCAGTTACTTAAAAAAAATTAAAAATGAGTATTTTGGTTATTTGGGTTGGTCATTCTGGTTACGGTCTTTGGGCTATTGCACATATGCAATAACACAAATACTGCAAAGTAACAAAAAATACCAAAATGGCCAACTTGAATAGCCGAAATAGTGACAAAGTAACTAAAATAAAGTTACCCAAATGGATATCTATCTGCTGAAATGGAAATGGATATTTGCCAAAATAAACACAAATAATTTCTCCTATATGCTTTGCCTGATCCAAATAAATCTGCTATACAGCAAATTGAAATGGGCAAATTCATTGGATACTCTCTTCACCCTGAATATTCATTTCAGCTCTAACTGAAGTCAATGGAGCTTTGCTCTAAGAATATCTTGAACAGATCTTTGATTTCCCAGAGGCTGGCTTGGGAGCAAGAAGAGAAACCAAGTATTCAGTACACGGTCTCTTTGTAACATGCAGACCTGCAAATGGAGTCACTTGGAGAGTTAACAGGTTATATTTGTTTTGCTCCAAGTTGGCTGACTGACAGATCTCGTCTCTGCAAATAGTCAATTATAGCTTTTCTCCTGAGAGCACAAGGGTTTAAGTGGGGACGGTACAAAGAACTTTAAGCCCTACCTGACCTTTTGCACCTGAGAAGAGGGTGTGAAAAGCAAGAGCTAATAAAAATAAATAATGGCACAAATTGAGATAATGCTCTTTGCCATCTTATCAGCAGAGACATTCAAACTGTAAATAGGATGATAAACAACAAGACTGGGATGCAAAAATATGCAACACCCCCTCCACACCTTGCATAATTTCATTTTGCTGTCTCGAACCAGGGGCATAGCTATCATAGGGACAGGAGGGACATTTGTCCCAGGGCCCAAGCTGGGGGATAGGGAGCACAAATCCTGTCCTGTTGCAGTGCAGCCAGGTGTGGAAACAGCTGAACAGAAGCATAAGCGCCTGCAGTGTACGTGGGACCCACCCAGCGCACAGCACAAGATGGAACAAGCACCAGCGGTGGTGGCACGAGGCAGGCAGTGCAGCTGCAGCCTCCACGGCTCAGGCACAGAGGGAGACAGAGGTGCTGGGGGGAGAAAGGCGGGGAGGGGTGGGACAGGGGAGAGAATGGTGACAGGGGGACAAGTCCATTTCTTGCACCTGGGCCCATTCCAACCTAGCTACACTCCCATCTCCAACAGTCAGAGAAAGAACCAATTTGCACTTCCCATCACATGTCCCAAGAATCACTATAATACACCCTGTTGTGCAGATGCCTAAACCCAATCATAATAGAACATGAGCTCCATGTTTCTGCAAGATGAAGCTCTTGGGGGCAGCAGCCAGCTGCCCAAGGAGCCTAAATGTCCTCAGCTGAGAAACAGAGTAGGATGCCAACTGGGGAGAAACATGATAAAAAGCCAGAGCCAGTGGCTCAAAAGGGACCAGACTACTGAGCAAAGTTAAAAGGACTGGGTAAGGAACTCCACTTCTAGATTATTTTATTTTATTTTGGGGGGGGGGGGGTGTATTTATTTTGTTGCTTTACTTTGGATTAAATGTGTTTTAGTTAGGAGAAATGGACAATAAAAAAAGATCCTGAACAGAAGGAGCTAGAACCTAGAATCAGAGTTGGAAGGGAAAAAATTAGAATCATAGGGTTGGAAATGACACCAAAGTTCATCTAGACCAACCCCTTGTTACAAAGCAGCATATTGTACAGCATCATAGACAGATGCTTGTCCACTCTTCTATAAGAGCAGAGTGTATGCAATTTTAAAGGCGCGAGCATCTCCAATCCCTGCTTTTCTCAAGGTTTGACAGTGAAGCAGCAACTCTTTGTAAAATCACATTTCTAGTGCAATACTGACAGCGTTACGGATGCTCCCTTTGCTGTCACCCACCCAAAAATAATATTTTTTTAAAATGCCAAGCATTAATAATCTCTTCACATATCAGTAGCTCACACACTGGAGAGAGAGTTCTTCAGCACATTTGCCTTGCTGGAAGTGTCTGCAAAGGCCGCCTTTCTGAGAGACTGAGGCTGCACCTTCATATGAGTAAACGCTTTTGCATTTTCCGGATAAGGTGATCAATAGAAAGAAGGTTGATGGTTGGGGCTTAGTGAAATTACCAGTTCTAAGCTCTAGGAGGAGAGGGAGAAAACAGTCACTTGATGCCTGTATAGAAACTGGAATGTACACAGTAAAAATGTGTGTCTAAAGGAAAGGATGTTAGTCAGGGGGGGGGGGGTTAAAAGGAGGAGGTTTTAGTGTTTAGAACAGTTGCCTGAGATAAAGGCCCTTTTCAAACAGGCTGCGGTGGGTGGGGGGATGCGTGTGCCCCCATGGGGGGGTGGAGGTGGGTGTCCGCCCATTCNAGCTGTTTTATTTTTTGAAATTTGTTAGCCGCCCCGAGCTGCTTGCAGGAGGGGCGGGGTACAAATGTATTAAATAAATAAATAAAATAAATGCATTTACCCAATGTTTTCTGAATTATGCAATAAAGCTGCGGCCAAGGCCTTTTCTTATCCCATATTGGCATCTTGTCTGGTTTGTGGGTTGTCGGGGTACAATAGGCGATTAAGGGGGGGATATGATTGAAGTTTATAAAATCATGATGGCAAGGGGAAGGTAAACAGGAACTGCTGTTTGCCCTTTCTCACAATAAGAGAACAAGTGGACACTCTCCGAAGTTAAATAGCAGCAGATTTAAAAAGAACAAAAATAAGTACTTTTTTCACATAGCGGACAATACAGCTTTGAAACTCATTGCCAGAAGAGGCTGTGAAAGCCAGAAGCATAACCAGCTTCAAACGGACATTGGATAAATTCTTAGAGGATAGAGCCATAAACGCCTACTTAGTTAGGCTTAAACCCCTGGCTACTGGTAGTTGAGAACAGTTAGCAGGAGATGGTCACACCTCCATGACCTGTAAATGTACTTATCTTGAGCTACCAGAGCTGGTCACTGTCGGAGACAGCATGTTGGGCTAGATGGACTGCTGGTTTGACCCAGTATGGCACTTCTTATGTTCTTCTACTAGGACCAAAAAACAACACAGCTAAGAATACTCTTTCTTGGTAAGACCCAGAGGCAGAGGAGGTGCTGAAGAGACATTCTGAGAAACACTTTCCTCTCCACCACGCCTTCCCTGTCTCCAAGCAAACGACAAGCAAAATATCTAAGCTCCTTTTTAAAAAAAAAACCAACTGAGATACTTCTCACTCAGCTTGACCCACATGACTGAAGTTCAAGTACATCAGAAGCTAGACTTATCCAGAATAAACCATTTACAAACCTTCAGAGTATGATTTGAGCTGAATGCAAACATATTTTTGGTGGGGAAAGTAAACTTAAAAAGAACTTTATTATTTTCCTTCTCACCAGTGTTCAGTCCCAGCTCTCTCTTACTTTCTTCTTTAAGGAGTTTTATGCACCAGTGCTAAGGTGAGCTGGAGAATTCTGCTATAGGAAAAATCAAAATGGGGAATTTAGGTTTTTCCATGTGATAAATTATTCTTGATTTGAAGAGATATTCATATTTTTTCTGTCTCGGGAGAGGTGGCCTGTGTTCAAGCGTTAAAAGCATAAATTATCTTAAGTGTAATCTTCTACCTTCTGGTGTCATTAAACATGATAACATAATTAATGATGTAAGATATAAAAGATGTAATCGTTTTATAACTGTAGTGGTGGAAGCAGGGAAAGCTTTGAAGGGACTAAGTGACTCTTTTCAGTTTCACTAAGTGACTGCCCAGTTTCACTGGCGCAGCTCATGACAAAAACAAGGCATGCAGATGAGGCATGTTAATGTGGCTGTTTAACAAACGGAAATTCACTTTGAAGACTGGTTATTATTTTACCCTTGAAACATTTAAACAATTGCCGCTGATCGCCACATATTTATTGTAGAAGTAGGCAAAGTGGAATAGAGCTTTGGTGTGGAAAGCAAAGTGAGGAGGACCATGTCAAAATGCTCACATTGAACTTCTAGCTTATACAAATGCATACAAACTCATGAATCAGTAGGGATGTGCAAACAGAACACGGTTAGGAAGTCTGGACGTTCGGTTCAAAACCCAAGTTCGGTTTCGGCTGTTCTGTTTGGTGGAATTCGGTTCTGCCGAATTCGGCCGAACATCCGAAAATAGCACTATCTATACCAATATCGAATTTGAATATTTTTTTGTGTGTATCGGTATCATTTGGCCTTGGGACCACCCCTGCTAGGAAGTCTGCTCCTCAGCTGCCTCCCCCTTCCAGTCATATTTTTCCCGCCCCTGAACTCACCCGAACATGACCGAACTGTTCGGCCGTTTTCGAGTTCGGTTCAGACATTCAGTTTAGACATCCAAATAGATTGAGTTTGGGCCGAACTCCGAACATCCAAATCGCATTCGCACATCCCTATGAATCAGAGCTGAAAGTTGCAAACTCTGGCAATGGGAGGGGAAAGGTTGCTTGTGTCAGGAACCATGACTTGAACTGGCAACCCTGGCTTTTACAGCTGCCAGCTGGTGCCAGTCTTGTTGGTCCCCTCCAGGGTCCCCATGTGTGCATGGGAATTTGAGCTGGTTTAAATTCCCCGTGTATATAGCCACCCACTTCCTATAGATAGTAATATAAATTATTTTCTGACAGGATTTGACACTGCTCTAAGTTTGCATTCCAGGCTCCTGATCCAGCCTTCCTCCAGCCTGTATTCCTGTGCTGTGTCTGCCTCAATCCAGCCCTATTCCCAGCCTGTGCTGCTTATGCCCTCTGTTCCTGTCCCAATAAAGCCTCATTTCCCAGCCCATATTCCGTTCCCCCCTTCAACCCTGATTTGCTTCTTTTGGACGGCTCTCACGGTACTTACCTCTGGCCCATCTCTGGACAATGTGGGGTGGATTGCTCCCTCTGGTTGTTGATTGATCGTATGACCTGCTGCCTCTCTGGGATGGTCCTGTAAACACACCATGGACAAGAGGACCCCGACAGCTTGTCCATCAAGGAAACTTCTCTAAGCACAGACATGCACACCTCCCATGAAGAGGTACATGATAAGAAAAGAGAGGAACTGGAGGTTTTTTATATTGTTTATTACAGGGCATCCTGCCTTGAAGCAAGGGGTTGAATATGATGACCCTTGACATCCCTTCCAACCCTACAATTATAGGGTTGGAAAGGATAACTACAGTCATGATTCTCCAACCAAATAGCACCAGAGCTAATATTTAGCACCAACCCCATTGAAGTGAATGGTATTTACAGCTTTTCTGTGTATTAGTGCCCACACTAGCCATTCAGAGAACCACACTGTCCATAAACTAAGCTCAAGCATCTATGCAAACTGACTCGTTTCACAAATTTTCTTCCTCCCTCATCTATGATGGATTGGACAGAGAATGTCCCTGCATGGGGAAAGAGGAGAGAGAAAAAATGATGGGGCAGCATGGAGAGACAGGAGCTCAGGTGAAGTATGGACTTTGGGACCAGCAAGGTAGAACACACTCTAGCCATCTGGACCTGGTCCCTCATCTAATGATTGAAGGTCCACATTCTAGGGCTGTGCAGTGAGAGTAGAGTTATACACCCTGCACTATATGTTGAAGGCATTTCTCCTGGAACAGAAATGGAGACATTTTGGAATGTGGTATGGATGGACGAGAAGGGACCTTTCTGTAATTCAGGCATAGGAGTTTCTTGCTTTATGTTGTTACTGGAATTTGTTGTGTAATCCCTGAAAGGAGCTAGTGATTCAGTCTGGTTATTGACTGGGATCCTGTTTCTGTCCAAATAAAGTCTCCTGATGTTAGAGCTGAAACAAATAGTGGATTTGATATTCATGAATATGTTATTCACATTTTCAGATAGCCCTCCACATTTCTGAACCATAATTTCAACCAAAACAGATATTTGCATATCTGTTTATTCAGGTATCCCACTTCAGTTACTTAAAAAAAATTAAAAATGAGTATTTTGGTTATTTGGGTTGGTCATTCTGGTTACGGTCTTTGGGCTATTGCACATATGCAATAACACAAATACTGCAAAGTAACAAAAAATACCAAAATGGCCAACTTGAATAGCCGAAATAGTGACAAAGTAACTAAAATAAAGTTACCCAAATGGATATCTATCTGCTGAAATGGAAATGGATATTTGCCAAAATAAACACAAATAATTTCTCCTATATGCTTTGCCTGATCCAAATAAATTTGCTATACAGCAAATTGAAATGGGCAAATTCATTGGATACTCTCTTCACCATGAATATTCATTTCAGCTCTAACTGAAGTCAATGGAGCTTTGCTCTAAGAATATCTTGAACAGATCTTTGATTTCCCAGAGGCTGGCTTGGGAGCAAGAAGAGAAACCAAGTATTCAGTACACGGTCTCTTTGTAACATGCAGACCTGCAAATGGAGTCACTTGGAGAGTTAACAGGTTATATTTGTTTTGCTCCAAGTTGGCTGACTGACAGATCTCGTCTCTGCAAATAGTCAATTATAGCTTTTCTCCTGAGAGCACAAGGGTTTAAGTGGGGACGGTACAAAGAACTTTAAGCCCTACCTGACCTTTTGCACCTGAGAAGAGGGTGTGAAAAGCAAGAGCTAATAAAAATAAATAATGGCACAAATTGAGATAATGCTCTTTGCCATCTTATCAGCAGAGACATTCAAACTGTAAATAGGATGATAAACAACAAGACTGGGATGCAAAAATATGCAACACCCCCTCCACACCTTGCATAATTTCATTTTGCTGTCTCGAACCAGGGGCATAGCTATCATAGGGACAGGAGGGACATTTGTCCCAGGGCCCAAGCTGGGGGATAGGGAGCACAAATCCTGTCCTGTTGCAGTGCAGCCAGGTGTGGAAACAGCTGAACAGAAGCATAAGCGCCTGCAGTGTACGTGGGACCCACCCAGCGCACAGCACAAGATGGAACAAGCACCAGCGGTGGTGGCACGAGGCAGGCAGTGCAGCTGCAGCCTCCACGGCTCAGGCACAGAGGGAGACAGAGGTGCTGGGGGGAGAAAGGCGGGGAGGGGTGGGACAGGGGAGAGAATGGTGACAGGGGGACAAGTCCATTTCTTGCACCTGGGCCCATTCCAACCTAGCTACACTCCCATCTCCAACAGTCAGAGAAAGAACCAATTTGCACTTCCCATCACATGTCCCAAGAATCACTATAATACACCCTGTTGTGCAGATGCCTAAACCCAATCATAATAGAACATGAGCTCCATGTTTCTGCAAGATGAAGCTCTTGGGGGCAGCAGCCAGCTGCCCAAGGAGCCTAAATGTCCTCAGCTGAGAAACAGAGTAGGATGCCAACTGGGGAGAAACATGATAAAAAGCCAGAGCCAGTGGCTCAAAAGGGACCAGACTACTGAGCAAAGTTAAAAGGACTGGGTAAGGAACTCCACTTCTAGATTATTTTATTTTATTTTGGGGGGGGGGGGGGGTGTATTTATTTTGTTGCTTTACTTTGGATTAAATGTGTTTTAGTTAGGAGAAATGGACAATAAAAAAAGATCCTGAACAGAAGGAGCTAGAACCTAGAATCAGAGTTGGAAGGGAAAAAATTAGAATCATAGGGTTGGAAATGACACCAAAGTTCATCTAGACCAACCCCTTGTTCCAAAGCAGCATATTGTACAGCATCATAGACAGATGCTTGTCCACTCTTCTATAAGAGCAGAGTGTATGCAATTTTAAAGGCGCGAGCATCTCCAATCCCTGCTTTTCTCAAGGTTTGACAGTGAAGCAGCAACTCTTTGTAAAATCACATTTCTAGTGCAATACTGACAGCGTTACGGATGCTCCCTTTGCTGTCACCCACCCAAAAATAATATTTTTTTAAAATGCCAAGCATTAATAATCTCTTCACATATCAGTAGCTCACACACTGGAGAGAGAGTTCTTCAGCACATTTGCCTTGCTGGAAGTGTCTGCAAAGGCCGCCTTTCTGAGAGACTGAGGCTGCACCTTCATATGAGTAAACGCTTTTGCATTTTCCGGATAAGGTGATCAATAGAAAGAAGGTTGATGGTTGGGGCTTAGTGAAATTACCAGTTCTAAGCTCTAGGAGGAGAGGGAGAAAACAGTCACTTGATGCCTGTATAGAAACTGGAATGTACACAGTAAAAATGTGTGTCTAAAGGAAAGGATGTTAGGCCGGGGGGGGGGGGTTAAAAGGAGGAGGTTTTAGTGTTTAGAACAGTTGCCTGAGATAAAGGCCCTTTTCAAACAGGCTGCGGTGGGTGGGGGGATGCGTGTGCACCCATGGGGGGGTGGAGGTGGGTGTCCGCCCATTCTTACAGGGGCACACCCATCTCCACCCACCTCCACTAATCTCCACGCATGGAGCAACCAGCATTGGAGCCCGTTGCTCTGTGAGTGGGTGATGGGTGGCGCACGCATGCACCCCCACCCACCGCAGGTGGCGTTCCTAAGGGCACCCATTCATCCCCCACCCACCACGGGCAGCGTTCACACAGGCGCCCACCCACCCACCGCACACATGTGGGGGGTGGGGGGGCACCCGTGTGAAAAGGCCTTTAGGTGAAGCAAGGGAGCCAGACTTCCCAACGAGCAGGGCAAAGCTCACCAACTGCACAGACGCCCTGCTCTCTAACTACGCCCCAAAGCATCAATGTGCACTGTGTTTGGACTGCTGGTTCCTGACACAGTTCCAGGCTCCACCAGCAGAATCCACCAGTTTGCTGCTGCTTCAGTTTGGCAGCCCTTTTGTGACTTGGGTAGCAGCAGAATTGGGGTCTTCTGGAAAAGGCACTCCATAAACTCAAAACCTCCACTTCCAACTTGCCCCATTAAATATACTGCTTCAGTGACCTGCCTTCAGTCTTCTGCTCTGCCACAGATTCCCATGAGTGACGAAGAGCCAGACACTCAGGCTGTATTCCCACCTGGGCGGCAGTGACAGCAGTGGGAGGGACGAGTGAAGACACGGCAGTGTGGAGGAGCCGTCCGATGGGTAAAGAGCCGGTGCGAACGGGGATCTGCCACGGTTTCTCTCACGCATGTCAGGGCAGTCTCACTGGGACGCCATTCCCCATTTCTACAAAGATGACAACAGCACTGCCCTGACTCTCACTTAGTGTTGTGAGGTAGTCAGATACCAGTGTCACAGAAGCCATGACAAGTGACATGCCTGAACACTCCAAGGCCCTGAACCAAGGTCGCATGGCACACAACAGATGTGTTCTATGAACACACTATATGCACACCAAATGTGTCCACTGCGCATGCACAGTGTACATGCAGAGCTTGGATTGTGACCAAAGTAAGGGGCAACTAGGGGCAAGAAACTATGTGGCATGTGGCACAAACCTGGAACTGCCATGTGTGAACAAGACCCAAATTACTGTTTTCCCTCTTCATGCCTTGGGCTTCAGGAAACCGCTGCCCGTCACAGCTTGTTTCAGCACCAACCAATCAATGTACCCAACTAGCTGCGGAACTAAATATAGCAACAGAGCTGTGTGGAGGTGAAAGCGAAAGTATGTTAAAGCTGCAAAGAGCAACTGATATAACTCACAAGAAATATGGGGCTGAGCACTAATTAGTCATTCAGCAGATGGTAGGGACATGACAGAAATGCCAGCACCTGCAGTAGAGAAGTTGGGATTAGCAATGCCAAATGCAGCATCTCAGAGACAATGACAGCCAGCCAGGCAGAAACAGCAGGGAGAAGCACAAATCAGCAGCCAAAGAGAGAATACCAGATTTCTCACAAGCAACAGGTGTCCAAGCAACAGAATCATACTCCATGCCTAACCTGTGCTAGAAGGTTGACCTTTGGATTAAACCAAATGACAAGAAAAGGGAAGCTTCCTTAGGTCCCAAATCCTAAGATATCTATCTGTGTATTTACACTACTTACTAGGGATAGACTTTGGTCTGAGCACACCCAATAGAGACCAGCAGATGGAAAATGGCAAAGGCACCTTTTCAAATTTAAAAACTAAACAGAATTTTAGTATCTACTGCTCACTTTAGTATTCATATTAATACTCGAGTACCTACTTTAGTGCACTTTAGTATTAACACTAAATTGAGATTTAATTCCATCCCTACTATTTACAAGGGTGCGACCCTGTTCTTATTGAACCACCTACAGGTTTGTTCATGGATGATGGTAGTGGTTAGGGGTTGCCATATATACAATTTTTTCCAGGACACTTATGAAAAATACTAAGGTTGTACCAAATAGTACTTCTGAGTACTCTGGCTGAATACTGAAATTCTAGGTAATTGGCCCAAGTAGTCGGTGGCCCTTCAGCATTGTTTCTGAAGTTTCAGAATTTGGACTCAGAATTCCGGACCTCGGAAAACTTTGGAAAGTTCTTGCAAAGTTCGTGTACCCACAGCCAAAGAACTACCCAGAAAATCACTACCTGGAAAAGCAGGCTAGCAAGAGTGGCACAATCGCTGTAGAAGTTCAATCGCTGCAGAAGACAACCCCACAAAAGTGCAACTACATGCAGAATTTTTTTTAAAAAAAATCCACAACACAGTATTGTACCCACATCATGGCCCACCATCAGCAGTGAGTGCACCCACTTTAATCATTATGCCAACCAAGGAGTGCACAAAAATGCAGGCTAGCAAAGAACATTTGCTCAATAAGAAAACAACCACCCCGCAAAACAGTCTGTAACTTCATGGAGAAATAAATCCCACCAAAAGCCAGCAAGCCCAGACTCTGTCAGCCCCAGCAGCCATGGGCATTGCTTTGGGGGGGGGGGGGCTCCAGGTCTCCGGAGTGCGGTGGAGAGCTGCCTCGCCCCCACCCCCCCCCGGGCTCCTGTCCAGGCCGAGGTGCCACCAGCATCGGAAACAGACGCTGCGGCACAGGCAGCCTTTCCGCAGCGTCAGGTTGCTAAGGCAAACCGCCTGGACGCCAACAACAGGAAGCCCCAGCCTTCAACCTCACGCAGCATGAGGTCATCACCGGAGCCAGTGCGATACTCCGCACGGCTACAGGCACATCAGGGGGTGGAGCCTAGAGTATAAACTCCGGTGCTGTGAGACACGCAGTGCTGGTAATCAGAGCCTGAGAAGCTGGCCCCAAGCAAGCTAAGTGTGATTTTGTCATTGTTCCCCTTTGCCTTTTATGAGAGTTTGGAGTGTTATAGCAGATTGTGTTCCCTTGTGTCCTTCCCCTACGACTGAGTGTGTGAGTGTGTGGTGGGTGAGAAGAGTGCAAGTCCCTTCCCCCTTCCCTGGGGTTCGTTCCTTCCCCCCTGTAGAACGAAAACCCCACCATCCTTTCCCCTGGACCTGGCTCCCTATCCCCTCAAACCCCCACTGTCCCTTCACTAATCTCTCTCCTCCCCTTTGGCCAGCGAAAGTGTGTGGTGTGAGGCCGTACTCTCACGAAAGACCTCTGCACCCTATGATGGTAGGGGCCTGGTCTCATTGAGATCTAAAGGGCCACGACACTATCCTGACGGGCATTATTTCCCAGGTGTTTCCCAGTCGAGTGTGAGACCAGTGGCCCCGTGTGAGTGTGTGGGGCCATCCCTGGTTCGTCTTCCCCCCCCCATCCCTGTGACACAGTAGTCACAAAATTAAGAAACCAGACATTCACCCCACCCCAGGGGCACCATCTTGGCATGACATCATTACTGTAGCACTGGTAACTTGAACAGACCAGGCAAAGGGAAGTGGAGCCAGGCAGTCTGGCCTCATGGTGCCAAGTAGCTGGCAGAACAGTAGAAGTTACACCTTACAATTAGGTTCGATTGTGCCATGCCACAGCCTAGACAACACAACGACCCCACAAAACAGTCTGCAACTGTACAGAGAAATAAATCCCACCAAAAGCCAGCACTCCAAACTCTCGTGGTGCCAAATGCCAACCAAGCAGCAGGGAGAACTAGAAGCAATGTGGCTCTCCCATTTGGAGACGCCACAGAACAGATTTTTCAGGGTCATCCTGCATGCACCCAGGAATACACTCATAACATTACCGTGTGCTGAACTTGGGGTATGCTCAATGGCTTCACTTGCAAAGGCCTGCATTCTAAAATTTTGGTTGTCTTTAATTTTAAGTGGGAATGAGTGCCTTGTTCACTCAGCCCTTTCTGTAACCACGGCTGACCTTTGGGAAATGAATATAGTGTCTTTGCTATTCTTATTGGGCTTTTCTAAAGAATACATACTTTTGATGCCCTATGCTAAAGTCTTATTAAATTGTGCATAAAAGATCAAGAAAAGCAATCACTTTGGGAAGCCATAAATAGCCAAAAGATTATCGATTTATATCCATCTTTTCCTATTCAGACTGGGGGTGCTCTGTATTTGTCAAATATCATCAGCTGAACTTCTAGAACAGCTTTCACCCTTGCTAGATTTAATTTGATGCCCTCAGCGATATTGGAAGGAAGAGTAGCAAAGACCCCTTATGTGCAAAAATTGTGCAAATTCTGTCTCCAGCAGGTACCTGAATCAATAGTACACGTGATTTTTTTATTGTGCTCTATATACAAATATCCGTGAAGAGTTTCTAGGGCCAATTATAATGAACTTAAATTCATGTAATCAGCGGGAGACCCTGATGTTTTTTTACTGAGTGATAGAGACCTTACAGCATCCTTTCAGGTGCAAAATTTGGCGCTCTTGCAATGTGGATAAGGAAAACTGCCATGATTGATTCGTAAATTCACTTGCGTTTAATTGTACTGAATTAGATTATTTCGATTTATGTGTTATATATCTGGTTGTTTAATTGATTTTATATTTGTGTGGTTGCTGTGTGTGCTGCCAATGGCTATCACAATAAACTTAAACTTGAACTTGAATGTGGCACCCAATTATTATTATTTTTAAAACTGCATGGCATGGTAAAGGTAAACATAACCCCCATCCCCCATCATTGGCCCTATAGACAGAACAGGCCAAACCATACCAGGACAGGCCCCCGGCAGCTGATTACTTACAGATTCAGCAGCACTGTAGCACACAGCCAAATTCACCAAAAAGAATGGATAAAATGGTTGCAACCACCTTTATTTTGCCCTGCCAGCCGATCAAAAGCTTGCCATCTGGCTTGGCCAGCCGATCAAAACTTGCCATCGGACTTACAATCACTTAACTGTCCCCTCCCATACCCCTCTCCTACCAAATATGGTACTAAGTTTCATTTCCAGAAGAAGCTCAAGTGTCCAACAGCCCCCCATGTGTGCAGAGGTTTCAGAAGTTTTCAGAAGTTTTCAGAATAATAGTCTTGGTCTTTGAAACTTCAGACCTTGGACTTTCTGAACCAAATACCGTAATCTTTGGCATTTTCCAAAGATCAAGTTACAGCCCTAAAAATACATGTAACAGGGCCTACATTGGGCTACATTACGCTGATGACACCCAACTCTATCTTTCTACTCCCTCTCTCTCTCCTCTTCTGTCCACTCACGCCTCGTCAACTGCCTCTATAATATCTCCACCTGGATGTCCCAACGTCAACTCAAGTTCAACATGGCCAAGACCGAACTCCTCATTTTTCCTCCCTCCCTTTCCTCTCCCTCTAATCTGCCCATTGAGGTGGAAAATTACAGACTGAAGCAGTTACCCCAGTTCAAATAAACAGCAAGACTGCTTTATTCTGCAAAATGTCCTGGGACCTTGCAGATGGCCATACTGAAACATTCAAACAGATAGCAGAAGTCAGGAGATCATGCTCTAAGCAGCCTTTCTCCTCAGCAACTAGCACAGGACCAATCATCATGAAGTTAAAGTATGTGTAATCCTTTGTATTGCGCATAAGCGAATGTCCCTGCTTAAGGGTATATATACTGTGCTCCATTTTTACTTGGGATCTCAGAATCACTTTTGTTACTGAGATCCACAGCGCTGTGTATTTTTATTTGGTTTTGATAAATTTGGAATAAACTAATCTTTTGGATCCAGTGCAGCCTCCACTCTTCAATCAGGGAGGGAATTTTTCCCTAACACCATCTGCATTGATGGAGTCACCATCCATCCTGTTCTCCAAGCCCATAGCTTGGGCTTCATCTTGGACACGCACCTCTCTTTTAAACCTTACATTGACTCTGTGGCCAAATCCTGCCGATTCGCCCTCCATAACATTGCTCGGATCCGCCCTTTTCTCTCTACCTCCTCGGCCAAAACCCTTGTTCATGCCATGGTTATCTCTCGCCTCGATTACTGCAACCTCCTCCTTGCTGGCCTCCCTCGCTCTCACCTGTCCCCCCTTATCGCAATCCAAAACTCCGCTGCCAAGGTCATTCACT
>QEPC01007581.1:452102-471764 GCA_003113815.1 Sphenodon punctatus | reverse complement strand
ATAATAATAATAATAATAATAATAATAATAACAACATATATTTTTCATAAGTGTCCTGGAAATATTTGCATATATGGTAATCCTAGTAGTGGTGGACTTTAACCATGACTTAATTTCCAAACACCCCAAGATAGGAGTTGACAAAAAATTGCCTGTGTGAGCCTGTTTTGAAACAAATATAATCCCATGACCTCAGACAGCAACAAAGACATGCAAAGTCTATCAAGGTTATCAGTCAGCAGAAGGCACCAGCATTGTGAACCTACCTAGCAACACTGTTGCTGGGGGGGTGGGGGTGTCATATCATCAGCAGGTGCCAGAAAGAGCAAAGGGCACTGCTTGATGACGCAGCAACCCTGCCAAAACTATTTAAGCTGAGACTATAAAAAGGCTCCAGTACAAACCAGAGAGGTGTCCGAGGAAGAGAAGCAGACCCAGAATGGGCATAGACAACGACTCAGCAATACTTGGATTCCTCAGCCATCACACAGGGGCCAAGTAGTCAGGCAAGAACAAGGGCCATACTCCAGGGGGACTGAAGTTGGGACCCCTGTTTAGATTGAATTTTGGGATTGGGGCAGTGAATTCTATCTCGTGGAGGGAGAGGTGACTGCCCTGTGGGTCTGTGCACAGACAGAGCAGTGGGGAGGGAACAGCCCCAAAAGTAACACAGGGTTGTCCTCAACAGGGACAACCCCACTCTCAATGGGTGTGGGAGGCAAAATATGCCCCTATATCATAGACCTCCCCTGCAGATGGTGGGATGCCACTTAGGACCACAGTTTGGAACTCTCTGCCCTAGGGTATGGAATGCATTCACACACACTATTTGTGGTAAATCATTTGGTTTGTCACCTGCTTTAGCATACTGCCAAGTTGGCATTCCTGCTTTTCTCACATGTGAACACTTGGAAGTTTGTCTCTTTTCTAGCCCCTACTTTGAATCATGGAATAGGTTTTCCACTCCCACAGAAAGGTAACGTCACGTGGGAACAGGTGTGTCCATACACTGCTGGTGGAACAGAGTCTATTGTGAAAACCCTACTCCCGCTGTCTCAGTTTAGTCATGACTAACTCAACCCACAGCAGCTCGTATGAACAAACCCTAAGTGACTTACTTTGTGGGCAAGAGGGGGCAACACTCCAATGAACAGAGGTAAACCTGAGTAACTCCTTTGATTTAACTGAAGTACTCCACTTCAGTAGTGTCCAGGCAAATAATGTAAATCAAAGCAACTACCATGATTTCATTCATCTGAAGTAACTATTCCTCTTTGGTAGCATTCAGACCAACAGTGTAAACCAATGTAGTACTGCAGCAATTTCCCCCCAGTTGATATATAATGATTGTTGAACCAAAAATTCCCCTTGTAAGTGTTCACCTGAACAGTTACTTTTGCCTTTTTTAAATGGGCTGCCGCTGGGGAGGCGGGGTGAGAGGGAAGGTTGCAGACAGGTGCACACCCATCCCCATCCATGCCTCCACACAGAGCAACCAGCATTTTTGCTGGTTGCTCTGTGGGGGGTGGGGGTGGCTAGATGTGTGTGTTTCGTGGGAGCGTGCACGCCAACCCGCCTGTTGCTGCTTTCACACGAGACGCACGCACCCATATCCATTGGGTGGGCATGAGTGTGCGCGACTTGTTTTAAAAGGGTCTACGAAATACAAAGCAAAGGGGATATTGGGTGTTTTCAGACGTGATGCTAACCACACTTTAACTACACCTGAACATTTTTTATGCCTGTTGCAGGGCTGCATAGGGCACCAATACAGCCCTGCAACATGCATAAAAAAATGTTCAAGTGTGGTTAAAGTGTGGTTAGCGTCATGTCTGAAAACACCCTACATGCTCGTAATTTAAGGAATACATACTATTCTTCCGACTCCTGCATAATATCAGTTTAGCACTGACTGTGTGACCACCTCAGGCCCTATTAACTGTTCAGCAGAACATGGCCGGAGAGAGAGGTCCTTTTTAAGCGAGACAAGCCCACTTGTGCCCACCCAGTAGACATGAGTCGATGCGTCTCGTGTGAAAGTGGCAGTGGGTGGGTGGGTCAGTGAGTGGGCGTGTGTGCATACTCCCGTGAAACTTGTACCTCCACCCATTGCCCCTGCGTGGAGCAACTGGCAAAAACGCAGGTTTCTCCGTGCGGGGGCATGGGTGTGCGTCCGTCTGCATCTGCCACCCCTGTAATGGAGCAACCACGGACCGCCCCTCCAGTGGTGGCCTGTGTAAAAAAGGCTAGAGAGAGACCACTGTGACCATATCCCCTCCACAGGCACCACAAAGAACTGAACAGCACAGCAGCGTGTGGAGTGCTATATACAGCTCTGATGCCTTTAACCTGCAATGAGGGTACAACTGTCACTTTATTTTCCCTCTAACCTCTTTTCAGAATGAACTGCCTGGGCACAGTGATGCTTTGGTGATCTCTACTACAACTCCACCAAGGTTGCCAAAGAAACGCGACTGTACATGAGCTAACGGCAGCAGACATCCTTTCAGCTGCAAAATACAGAGAACAGCCAGCCGTGTACGGTTTTGGTTTTATAATGATAAAAGTAAGTCAAACACCGCCTGCATGAAGGAAGACTTTGGGGGGGGGGGGGCTACTCTTTATCTTAAATGGCTGACAGCTAATCATACTGCATTCTTAATCAAAACATTATTCAAGGTGAGAATGCATGGTAATCAGAGACATGCAGATAAACACGCAGCTTGTGAACTTACTTCTGGAAAGGGAGATAAAGTTAATTAAATACTCATTTAATTTGAATTAAGATGGATTCACTCTGAGGAGATCAAAACCTAAAAGGAAATGTATACTGTATACAGCATTGCCGGTTAAACTTTATTCAGAATGCATTCAATGCACAGTCTAGTGCACACAAGAAAGACCCTTTCACAACAATTGGATGCTTCCAGCTTCAAGCTCCTTATCTTTTGGTTCAGAGCAGGGATCGGGAACTTCTGGCTTATGGGACAAATGCAGCTCCTAGCCCACTCAGTTTATTATAAAAACACTTTTCAATTCATAAATCTGGCACAGGGATCCTGCCCCTAACTCTGAACACACTCTCTCAGTTCCCTCTTTCTCTGAGTGTGTCTCCCTCCTGGACCTCAAAGCACAGGTCATGATCTCCTCACCTTTTTGCTTGATTTCTGTTGGCGAGGGCATACAAGAATAAGATTCTTCCCCGAGGAAGAGCTCTGGGAGTCTCAGAAGCTTTTATATTCTCATCAACAGAAATTGTTCCAATAAAAGGCACCAATTTAATAGCCAATCGTCTGCCTGGCTAGCAGCAAAGGGGCCATTTGTCACGCTCCCATCAAAGGACGTAGTAAGGTGCAGGGGTTTTAGCCCAGTGTTGGAACAGTAAGTGACTGCAGCTGGTTGCCAGGGGCAACGGCCGCTTTGGCGGGAAATGAAGTTGAGCTGGCCCAGGTTGCTAGGGCAACCTAACAAAGGGCGTGAAGGCTGTCTCACAAGGCGAGACTAGCAGACCCAGCTTTACAGGCTGGCCGAAGCTCCCAGACCAGTTGCAGGTCAGGAGCAGTTCCAAACAGCACCCCCCACCGCACCCCTCTCTTTTCAAACACTGTGGGCATCAGCTGGTCACCTGTTAGGGGGCTGGGAAGGAATTTTTATGGGAATCCCAGATTGACCAAGGGATTCCTGGTTTTCACCTCCCCCACAGTGCTAAGTGAATTAATTGGATCTGCTGTTGGCTCTTGACCAGGGTGGGTTTGGTGGGATATCAACATTTGTCACACTGTTTGCAGGGGTCCAGTGCCGCCATGTAGTTGTTAGTTACAGAGTTAAATAGAAAATTGGGAGTAATCTCCTTAAGAGATGGGGAAACGAAACCTGGCACAGAAGCAGGGTGCAGCGAATGCTGGGGTCACATCCCTGGGAGGGGTGAAAGATCGAGGGCAGTAAGGGGCAAATGCGGCCCTCGGACCTCCAGGCACCCGACTCCTTATCCCAGTCCTCAAGGGGCAACATCCACCTCCCTTGCCCACGTCATGCGGCAGGGGCTGGAAGGGGAGGCTCATTTTGCTAAGAAATTGGGGCTGGCACTTGAGGATGCATCTAGGTCAGTTCCCCTGACAGTTATGGTTAACTATGTTAATGCTTGTTGTACTGGACCCATATTGCCTGTGGAAATTTACCCCACCTAGCTCACGGAATTGGAATAAAGAGCGAGGCCACTGAAAACCCCATATGGCTGTTTGTACTTGTCTCATTCCGGGATGTGTCAACAATGGCTTTGTCTCTTGTCTCCCCCGAGAAGTACCAACCAAGTCCTTGGCCCTACGGCTTACTGCACAAATATAGTAAAGCATGGCTTTTCTGGTCCTCGGTAATCTGGACCTTGCCTTGCTCCAGGCATTCTTTGTCTTATATCTCTTGTTGCTTCTTTTTGGGGGGCAAGGGGAGCATAAGCCATGCGGGCACGATGTCAAAAGCTGTTCAGTGTCCAGTTCTTACAGAATCCTCATATATCTATATAGTAGGGCATGAAATTTGTGGGTGTCCTGGGTGCCATTTGTGCCCAGAAAATGAGGCGGGCGACTGGTTCAGGGGTGTAGTGAGGCAGAAACAGAAAGGAACATGGCCCTAACCCTGGCACCAGTGAGGGCCCTGAGACGTGAGCCCTGACTGGGAGGGAGACTCAGCGAACCACAGCAGCCACCGCACAGGGCAGGGGTATAGCTATAATAGGGGGCACATGTACAAGCTTTGGGGGGAGGGGGTAGACACAAGGCAGCTGCATCAGCTGTGCCTGTGTCCTGTCCTGCTGTGCCACTGTGACTGCCTGTCCTGTCCTGCTTTGCTCTGCGCTCTATGGTCACTGCGACTGCCTGCCGAGTCCCTGCCACTTTAGCTGTTCTGTGCTGCCTGTGAGCACCTCCCCGCAGCAGTCAATACAGTAAAGAGGGAGGAATGAGGGGGTGGAGAAAGAGGGCAGAGCCAGCCTAGAAGCCTAGGCTACATTTCCCAGAGTTCCCATTCTGATGCAGCCCCGTTCCCTTCCTTGTGCTATGCAGTCAGCTTCAGTTCTGATGCCTGAGTGTTTCCCCTTGCTTTGCCCATACACAGCATCACTTGCCCCCCTTGATGCCCACCTGCCTGCCTGCCTACCCAATTCAATTCAATTTAATTTTTATATAGGGCACTAGCTTCTGCTTTGTCCCGAACAAAAACAACAACAAACAAACAAAGAAATAAACATGCATATACAAATATCGCATTACAAATAACACATATCTTTAGAACCCAATAAGAAACAACAAGCAATAAGCAGCAGGAGGAATTGCAACCCAATAATAACAAGGTGAAGATAATACCCCGGTAAAACAAACTAAAATAACCCTATTATAATCATCCTTATCTAATCCCAATAACCCATGGAGCCAAATGAAAACCAGGGGGGATAAAACTCCCTCGTGGTAAGAGTTAGTCATCCCCTCCCTAGGTAACCTCCCTATACTGTAAATGCTCCCTGATTTTAGTCCTCTTTTTTGATGCCAAGAGAGTATAAGCCGCAAGAGCCCCCATAGCCTCCTTATCAGGCAAGGAGAGGAGAAACTCATAGCACTTCTCTGTAGAAAAGGCGAGGCCATCCACTAATAGAGAAAGTATCCAAACCTCCCTCATGTTGTTATAATAAGGGCAGCGAAGTAAAAAATGGTCAACAGATTCAATTTCCCCCATCCGGAAAAAGCAAACTCTTCACGCATGAGGAGAGCACTTACGCCTACCTTCTACCTTAGCAGTTTGAACCTGATGTAAACGCAAAAGCGTATACTGCTGTCAGATACTTGAATTCTCCAAGACATCTAAATATGGTTCAAACCCGGGAGAGGTTTTAAGGCTCTTCAGAGTAGGGGCAACTTTCCATGACCCCAATACCGCCATATCCTCCTGTTAGTCAATGTCCTGGATACAGGTCAGTACCTCCATTTTGATAGCCATAAGAGTTCTCCCCCAAAAATAGTCGAAGGAGAACCCCAGCTCACGAATAACCCGACCCAGATAAAGAAGCCAAGGATAGACCCGTATGCCCTCGTGTAACAATTCCTCCCTAAAACATTGGAGAGGGAGGGCAAGTTCTGGCAGAGTCAAAAGGCGTAACCAATATCTAACATAGGCTTTCCTATGTAAGGCCTTTATTGAGAGGGTACCAGTTTCCAGGCGCAAAACTGCCCCCCGAATGCTTGGACCAACTCCCAGCAATCTTTGTAGGAAGAGATTCTGTACCCTTTCAAGAGCCAGCGTATTTGGGAAGGGCACTAACTCCATTCCAAATAATAAAGCCGGGGGGATTTTGGCTTTATATACCTTTAGACGTAGAGATATAGGAATGCCTGCCTACCCACCCAGTCTTGTTGCCCATCTCTTCCATGCACCCTTGCTTACCATGCTGGTTAGCACTGCCTTCTCCTACTAGAGATGCCTCCCTGGACAGCATTGGTCTCAGCAGCTGTTCGCCTGCTTGAGTAAGAAGGCAGTTTGGAGGGCCCTGGCAAGCTGGGGAGCAAGTGAGGGGAGGGAGGAGAAGGAAGGAGTGTTAATGGGAACCCTGACCAGCTGGCAGGAAGGGAGTGTGAGGGAGAAAAGGGAGGGACATCATGAGGGACCTGACCAGCTGGGGAGAGGAAAACAAGGGGATCCACTTAATAAGGATCATGGGTGAGTGAGCTCTGTGTTTTGTTTTTCAAGCCTAGTGTTCTTTGCATTGCTGTTTTTCATATAATCTAAATGTTGGTCATTGACTTATGCTAACCCTGCTTCTGACAGGCTAAAGGTGTGATTCCTTTCATATTTAAGTTTCCTTTTAAAGCACATCACAATATTAGGTTACTGTCCTATGAGGTCGGTTTGTATATATTTTGGATTCATGAGAGCCCGATCCCCCATGCATCCCAGAGTGGGCAAATGCAACTGCCACACTTCAGGGCCAGCACAG
Source organism: Sphenodon punctatus (assembly GCA_003113815.1). NCBI lineage: Eukaryota > Metazoa > Chordata > Lepidosauria > Sphenodontia > Sphenodontidae > Sphenodon > Sphenodon punctatus. The sequence continues at coordinate 464,785 of QEPC01007581.1, read as the reverse complement.
AAAGTAGGGTAGATGGTCGCCCCCGCCCCCCTCAACAGGGAAACTGGGCAGGCGGGCTGCTATTGGGTGGGCTGAGGTGCCAGCTGCATGCACAGGCACCCAGCCCACTTTGGGCAAGACTGCTACGCTCTGTGTCCCCGGCCTTTTTCCAAGGACACAGGGTCTAGCAGCCAGCTGGCCGCCCTGGGACAGGATGAACATCTGGCAGCTTTCAGGCTCAAAAGCCACTGCATATCATGGCAATGGTGCCCAAATTGGGGTAAGGCTGCCCAACTTGTCTGATGCGGCTATCCACACATCTGCATGTGCAGGATTTGCAGAAAAGCTGTTAAATTTGTCAGATACATTATTGGGTTTTGTATCTTTGGTTCCAAGCAAGCAGAGCTTTTTCGGGTGGTGCGTGGGCTGGTCAGTCAGGTCTCCCTCCACCTAGGAGTGGAGTCATCTACTGCATGCTGTGACATGTTTGTGGATAAAATCGCTCGCATTCACCACGACTTTGACACCACACTTCTTACATTAGGGGAACCAGAGGTTATGGAAGCTCTGCCATGTCTGAGTTTGTGGGATCAATTTCAGTTGATGACACACACCAATGCGGTGGATGTTCTGGGGGCTGTCAGTCACCTCTTGTGAATTAGATCCATGCCCGTCCTGGCTGGTTAAGGCCTGCCGGGAGACAATGAGACCGTTGCTGGCTGGGGTGGTCAGTGCCTTCGTTCAGGAGGGCAGAGTGCCAGACCGTCTCAAGGAGGCGGTGGTGCAGTCTCTGCTCAAGAAACCATCACTTGATGTTGATTCCCTTGCCAGCTATCGGCCTGTCTCTAACCTTCCCTTTTTAGGGAAGGTTATTGAACGGGTAGTGGCCCGTCAGCTACAGGAGCATCTTGACTGCATCGGTTTTCTTGATCCCTCTCAGTCAGGATATCGTCCAGGTTATGGCATCGAGACTGCTTCCGGAACTGGTTGACGACCTGCGCCGGGAACTGGACCAACGTAACTCAATCCTGTTGATCCTATTAGATCTGTTGGCGGCATTTGATACCATTGATCACGAGATGTTGGTGACATGGCTGCGGGATCGTGCAGGGGTGGATGGGAGTGTTCTTGAATGGTTCCGCTCCTTCCTGACCAGAAGAACCCAACGAGTGGTAATAATAAATAATAATAATAATAATAATAATATGTTTATTAGACACTAGCTTTCGCCATGGTCAATAAATAAAACAAAACAAGTAATGAGTGGTAGGGATGGGCGAACAGATCACAGTTCGAGTTTGGCCGTTCGGTTGGGCTGCGTTCATTTCGTCCATTCAGTTTGGCAGTTCGGTTCGGCTGCGTTCGGTTCGGCTGTTCGGTTTGGCCGTTCGGCTAGTTCACCGAGTTCGGGTTCGACTGTTCGGTTTGGCCGTTCTGTTCGGCCATTCGGTTAGGCTGTTCGGCTGTTCAGTTCGACCGTTCGGGAAATGTTGTTATGGGTGGTTTTTTGTATTTTATATGGTTTTTTGGTTTTTTATTGGGTTTTATATGGTTTTCTTTGGTTTTTTATTTGGTTTTTTTGTTTTTATATGGGTTTTTTATTTTATTTTTTTATCTAATATTATATATATCTATCTACACTAAATCTAACTGCTATTAACTATTCTAAATGCTATGAACTAAATAGATTATCTAATAAAGTACATAGACCTACTCCTACAAACACTAAAACTAAATCACTAACGCTATCTCGATCACTAAGCTAACTCCTACAACTCTCTACTATCTATCTATCCCCCCCATCCCATATCCATTTCTATATATCTATGGATATAGATATATAGATATGGATATATCTATATCTATATCTAGATAGATAGATATCTATGGGTATTTTCAGACGTTACGAGAACACAGTGAACCACAGTGAATACCCACCTGTGGTCAATGTGTCTCGCACGTCTGTTTGGCGGCCGCCAGATGTTCGCCACGGTCAATCCGGACATGGGGTCAATTTGAACCACGCTTCCCGGGCTAGCCGGGGGAATGTCCCGGGAAGCGTGGTCAAAAAGATCCCCAGCGGTGACCAAAAAAAAGTAAAGTCTGGCCGCTTGCCACGGCCCGGGATCACCGGAGGGATCCCGGGCCACGGCACATCTGGCCCGACGCAGCGGCCGCAGTGGCCCCACCACGCGCCCGTCTCCTTGGAGGGCGGGCGGCGGGGTGCGTGGAGGGGGCGGGGCCGTGCGGCCACACGTTGCGCCACGCGGCCCCGCTCCCTCCCAGATTCCCTGCCGGGATCCCCCCGGCACGTCTGATATGGCATGATGGGGTGACCCCGGCGGGGAATGAAAGGGTTGTTTTCGGTACGGGGCCAAGTGGCCCCGTAACGTCTGAAAACACCCTATATCTAGATAGATAGATATCTATATCTATATCTATATGGATATGGATATACATATATATGGATATATATACATCCCATATATATGGGATGGGGGGAATCACAAACAGAAGAGGAGTGAGTAGTGAAATACATATATACTCAATGAGTCTGTACAGTGAAATGCATAACACAAGGTTTCAGTTTATGGTTTAAGTTTCATTTCAGTACAAAACTGAAATGAAACTTAAAGCAATCTAAAAATCCTACTCAACACCTGCTGTTCAGGAACAGTGACTAGCTCAGAAGGTGTTGGGAAGGGGGGAGGCAGATAATTAGTTTCGTTTCTTGCAAGCCTCTCCACCCCTGGTGCCTGGAAGTCTGCTCCTCAGTGACTGACACCTCCCTGTCATGTTTGACCTTCCAGTGAACCTTTTTTTGCCACCCGAACGCGATCCGAACTGACCGAACTGTTCGGACATTTCACCGTTCGGTGTTTGGTTTGTTCTGTATGTTCGTGTTTGGGTTCGGGTTCGGCCATCCGAACAGGCCGAGTTCGGGCCGAACTCCGAACCGCGTTCACCCATCCCTAATGAATGGTAACTTGGGGATTGTTTTTCATCATACCGAGACCTCTGGTGTGGAGTCCCACAGGGTTCTGTATTGTCCCCTCTCCTGTTCAACATGTATATGCAGCAGCTTGGCAAGGGGGTTAGGGGATTTGGCGTGCAGTGTCATCAGTATGCTGATGACACACAGCTTTACCTCTCTTTTTCATCAGACCCAAGCTCGGCACTCTAGGTGCTTACTCCGTGTTTGACAGCTGTGGCAGATTGGATGAGGGCTAATCGACTGAGGCTAAATCCTGACAGGATGGAGATGATGCTGGTAGGTAAGATGGTGGAGATGGCCGCCCCCATTATTGATGGGGTCTGCCCTCCACTGGTCTCCCAGGTACGGAGTTTGGGGGTGCTCCTTGATTCGCAGCTCCGCCTGGATGCTCAGGTGGAGGCTTTGGCAAGGAGTGCTTTTCACTAATTACATCTGGTGCGACAGCTTCAGCCGTATGTCTCAGAATATGATCTGGCTACTGTCATCCATGCTTTCACCACCTCTAGACTGGACTATTGTAATGCGCTCTATGTGGGGCTACCCATGACAATGGCTCGGATACTGCAGCTGGTGCAGAATGCAGTGGCCCGTCTCCTGATGGGAGTGGGCTGCCAGGAACATATTGCACTGGTTCTCCGTTCTCTGCACTGGCTGCTAGGGATGCGCAAACAGAACGCGGTTCAGTTGTTCGGGCATTCGGTTCAGGAACCGGGTTTGGGTTCAGCCGTTTGGTTTCAGAACCGGGTTTGGCTGTTCAGTTCGGTTCGGCCAAACTTTGGTTCGGGGGGTTTCGGTATCAGTATCGGTTCGGCGGAACACGGTTGAAACCGGAAGTTTGAGTGCGTGTGGAGCTTGTGTGGAGAGAGAGCGTGTGTGTGTCTATGTTGTGGCTGGCTGGTGTGTGTTTTGTTTTGGTTGGTTGTGTTGGTTTGGTTCACTGTGGTTGCTGGTTGGGTTTTTTTGGTTGTTTTGGTTGGCTGTGGTTTGTGTGGCTGGTTGAAAAAAAAAATGAGGAGGATTAGGAGGATCTGGAAGCCCAGGGTGAAGGTGGAGGAAATGGAGGAGGCTGCCGCTGGACCTTCTTCGGAGGTGGTGGAGGTAGGGTTCTCGTGAGATAAGCCTCAGTCAGAGGGTACCACTGCTGCTGCCAGGTTTGTAAAGTTTATTTCTGTTTATTGTCACATAGAACTTTGAGGACAAGAAGAATTCTATCCTTTAGAGCGAGCTCACTGGCGTGCGGGTGGGTGGGTGTCTGGGTGGTGGTGGGACTGTGCACTGGCAGTCAGGCACAAACAGTGGGCATCAGCGGGTGACTGACAGCGGATGTCTGCCACAGAGAGAGAGAAGGTGGGGGGGCTCTCTTTGAGCAGTCAGGCATGAGCCGAAAGAAGCACCCACTACCCAAACACGTGCCAGGCTGCCAGCCATCCCTAGCAAGGGTTTCCAGTTGCCATCCTAACAAGCACCCAAAGATGGGGAGGATTTGCACGTGCCAGTAAGGGGGGTCTCTCCAGTTGCCAATGCCATCCCTACTAGCACCACAAGGAGGGAGGACTAGAGAGGCCTTATTCATCATAAATGCATGATATTATTTAGGTGTTGTTTATGTGCTCCTGTTTCAGAGAGGGTGATGCTGCCCCTGCCACCGCTGCTAGCAACCCAAGGCGCAGGTCGAAGGAGCTGCTGCCGCCAGATGGAAGGAAGAAGTCCGACGTCTGGCGGTGGTACAATGTCACGAAAGGCGGATTGATCGCTGTATGTACGGTAAGGCATTAAGGCAGGGGGGCTGGTACAACAGGGAATGGATTGCCCTATGACCTGTTAGGAAGTCCCCTGTAGAGAGAGATTGGCCAATGGCCACCCACCCACTTGTTGAGACATAATGCAGGGAGGGCTTGACAGGCCATTGGTCTGACACAGTATGGCACTTCTTATGTTCCTATCTTTTATGTTCTTTAGACCTGCGGAAAAAGAATAAAGCGGGGCAGCCAGGGGAGAACATTGGGGCTGATAGCCCATGTGGAGAATGTCCACCATGTCAAGGTGGTGCGTGGCACTGCCGCTGAGTCTGGATGGTGCAGTGGCAGCAGCAGGGACTCTGGAGCAGAGGAGCAGTCCCGGAAGCAAGGGGGGAAGGCCCGGTGGAAACATCATCACCTGAGCACTTCCCCCTCCAGCTTCTCAGAGGAGTCAACAGCCCCCAGGAGGAGTCAGAGGAGGAAAGGGTCTTCCGGGCCGAGCTGGAGAGCCCTGCCCACAAATATATGGATGCTATATGTGTCAAAACATGCTGCATGGTTGACCAGCTGGTGGTGCGGTTCCGGAAGCTCCGTGCAAATGCGCGGTGCGTGGTGGCTTACACACAGTACCTCTGCTCAGACAGGGAGGAGCTGGAACTGCACCGCCAGTCGGTCAGTCAATGGAAGCCCTCCTTGGAGGGGGGCATTGAATTTGCCCGGCAGCATGGGTATGAGGTGGAGGTGGATGTGGCTGCCCCTCGGTTCCGCCCACCCATTTCCCCTAACACCCATATTCCCCCACAAACTCCTAAGTAACTTTTCTTTGTTTGTATGTTTGTTTTTTGTTTTCTAAATTTGTAGAATGCTTGTATAGTTTAAAACGTTATTATAAAGGTTATATTTGCTGTTTCCTGCTTTTTTTGAACTGTCCAATCTTCTATCCCTCTATGCTGCTTCTGGCAGGTGGCAGAATCTCATTGTATATACGACTTGTCTTTGTCAGATCCCTACCCGACAGCAGCAGCACACGTAGCGTATTAGCCCCAAGATGTGCCAGCAGGATCTCAACTTGCAGACAGTCCCTCAGGAGGGGCAGGGCTTGTGTCTGTGTGGGTGTGTCGGAGAGAAAGAGAGGCTCCCTCTCTCTCTCTCTGGCATATAGTGCAGGTGTGTGACAGCATGAATTGGATCATGACTGTCTCTCCTAGCAGTGGGGAGACTTTCTCTCCCTCCCCCCCCCCCATAAACAGCATGTTGCTACCTCGTAAAGAAAAGGTGGGATGACAGGACCCCATGAGCAGAATGACGGGCCCCAGAACCCTGAGGGTGGGTCCTGGGACAGGAGTGGCATTGGTGGAGCAGTGGCAGAGGCCCGACCAGTGCTCAGTGGCTGGCTGGGCACCCCTTCTTGGCCGGGCGTTGCAGGATTGCATCCTACTCTCAGGATCACAACAAACTAATCTGCCAATTGGTCAAGCCTTGCCCAGTGGTGAGTCACATGGCCACCCAGCAGCAGACACTGGGTTGCCAGGGTACAGAACCCATGGCACGGACAGCATAGCTAGCATTGGCAGCTGCAGCAGACATTGGGTGGATTGCCTGGGTACAGAACCCATGGCAAAGACAGCATAGACACTTAGCCAGCAGCACTGGCAGCTACAGCAGACATTGGGTTGCCAGGGTACAGAACCCATGACACAGACAGCATAGCAGACACTGGGTGGGTTGCCTGGGTACAGAACCCATGGCAAAGACAGCATAGCAGCATAGCCACTTAGCCAGCAGCATTGGCAGCTGCAGCAGACATTGGGTGGGTTGCCTGGGTACAGAACCCATGGCACAGACAGCATAGCCGGCATTGAGTGGGTTGCCTGGGTACAGAATCCATGGCAAAGACAGCATAGCCGGCATTGGCAGCGGCATCAGACATTGGGTGGGTTGTCTGGGTACAGCACCCATGGCAAAGACAGCATAGTCACTTAGCCAGCAGCACTGGCAGCTGCAGCAGACATTGGGTTGCCAGAGTACAGAACCCATGGCACAGACAGCATAGCCGGCATTGGCAGCTGCAGCAGACATTGGGTGGGTTGCCTGGGTACAGAATCCATGGAAAAGACAACATAGCCACTTAGCCAGCAGCACTGGCAGCTGCAGCAGACATTGGGTGGGTTCCCAGGGTACAGAACCCATGACACAGACAGCATAGCCGGCATTGGCAGCTGCATCAGACATTGGGTTGCCCGGGTAAAGAACCCTTGGCAAAGACAGCATAGGCGGCATGGGCAGCAGGATTTGTCTCTGCACAGCACCCATGGAACCAGTGCCAGCATAGTAAGATTTGCCAGGGAAGAGCTCTCATACAGCTGCAGCGGCAGCAGCAGGATTGTGTAGAACTGGGCACATTTGGATTTGCCAGGGCAGAGCACCCATGGACCAGTTTCCCAATGCCACCCTGCATCATGAGTAGTGAGATAAGCCGGCCAAGGCCAGTATGAGAGAGGGGGGGAGGAGGGGCAGGGCGGGCATTGGGAGAAAGGGACAGAACCTCAGCACAGAAGCAGAAGCCCTGATGGAGGAGAAGCCCCTTCCCAAGACTGCCCCTGGCATAGAATGGCGTGGGGTTTGTGTCATGGGTTGGAGGTCCAAACCCCCACTTTACCGGGTTTGAGTGACTCAGTTTCCCTTGCGCGCAGCCCACTTGAATTAGTTTCTCTCTTTGGCTAATTCAAGTCTCCCACAATGAAACTCCTTTGTCACCCAAGGGCCCGATCATTCCCGTTTACAGACTCTTTACTCTCTGGGTTCGCAAGAGCTTGAGGGCTCTTGTTGCTCACTTGTGTTTCAATGTTAGACACAGACACTTCTTCATAAAGATAAGAAGTAAGTTTATTGATTACATAAGCAAGATAGTTGATACAGAGTGGTTATTAGAAATCAAAGGTAAGCATAACGCATTCCTGATCTATACTGGTTGAGTTCCTAAATAAGCATAAGTATCTTACCCTACATAGGTCCATAAGTTTCTGGTTCTTCTCAGCCCTTAAACGTAAGCGGCTGGGCATTGGGTTCTTAGTTGGAAAAGAGCAAAATCATGTCTATCTGCTCATGTTTCTCCAGCCTGCTGCTGGAAGGCAGGCTTTCACATGTAGATCAGCTCTCAAGATGGCTTTAGGATAGCTTCCTCAGGTGACTTACTGGCTAATTTAATTAGTTTTTCTCCCCCTTTGTCTCTGTTCCTGCCTTTGGGGAATCGTGGGGTCGGTCACGTAGCCAACCCAGGCAAACACAAAGGCCCATCTAAATCTCTACAAGGTTCCGTCTGGCAAGTGTTCTGAAATACACATTTTGATATCTCTTTGTATTTCCTGTAGCCTGGTGACGTGTCAGAGCCCTAATTTGAGTTTTGCAGTTCTCCAATGTAACCTTACACCCATGTGGAACCTTTGGCATTACATATTTACCAGACTTGTAGTCTACATGTAGTCCCGTGTTACACGTGTGTGACCCTATGTTTCTCCATGACAGCCCCCCTGTAAGACTGCATGTGAAGAGGGCATGACAGAGTCCCGTAACATGCTGAGACTGGCGTGTCTTTCCGGTGTGTGTAGGGATATGCAACCTCCCTACCTCCTTTCCATGTGGTTGGATCCTATTAAAGTTAGACCTTTGGTTTTCCAAACCCTCTGTCAGCCCTGTGGGGCTATCGTGTTCACGTGTTTTCCACCATGTCGTAGTGGAGTGATCCTGTGAACCATACCCGTCAAGGTATATCAGTAGGTGTTTGCATAAGACTGTGACAAATAGGTGGGAACGCCATGTTAACAACCTTTGTTCCCCAGTCCCAAACCTTGGACATGTGTCCAGATTATCTGGCAGCCTGTTTCTTAGTAGCTGTATTTCTGTTCCCATCAGAAGTATTATTAGGAGACAAAAGAGGAAGTGTGGAGTAAGTGTGACACTTTTCCCACTACTGAGCACCCCGCCTCTGTTGTCTGTGTAATTCTGCATTTCCAAACAGTTTTCACCAGGAGTAATGTTGTAATTCCCAGTGTTATCATGTGGCATTCGTATTTCCCCCTTGGCTGTGATGCTGTGCATTGATGTCTTTGCGTTCAACTCAATCATCCAGCCAAAAACTGCTTCTTTGGAGGGGCTATTGTGAGCCGACTTTCTTGTGCCCTGCCCCCAACTTCTGTTTGTACCTCCAGGATCCCCTGGGTCGGTATAATCATGTCTCTTTCCTTTTGGGGAGTCTGACTTTGTGACATGGGTGTGAGAATCTCCAAGTATCCCTTCAGACCTCTCCACATCAAACTCCGGAGGGTTTAGTTTACCGAGTGCAGCGGTTTGAGTCTGGACTCTGTTAACCGTTTCTTCACCTCCAGTCTCCATTTCAGCAGCGTTTCCCTGCTCCTTCTTAGGTAAGGCAGGGGTGCACAGTTCACTCTTAGACTGATGCTCCTGTTTGGGCCGAACTCCAAACTTCCAACCACGTTCGCACATCCCTACTGGCTGCCTGTAGTTTTCCAGGCCGATTCAAGGTGTTGGTGCTTGCCTATAAAGCCCTAAACAGTCTAGGCCCTACCTATCTGCGGGACCACATCATCCCCCCGGACTCTGGATCGGCCCCTGCAGTCATCCAGGGATACCCTCCTCAGGGTCCCCCGAGTATTCCAGGAGGCCACGCAGGGGAGGGCGTTCTCGGTGGCTGCTCCATGGCTGTGGAACTCCCTTCTGGTGGGGGTCCGGTTGGCCCCAGATCTCCCCTCTTTTTGAAGAATTTTTAAGACCTGGCTGTTCCTCCAGGCATTTGGCGAGGGAGATGGGTGATTGGGTGGGAGGAGTGGGTTAGGGTGGTTTTTGGGTGGGGTATTACTATCCTCCTTTTATGCGTGGTTTTTAGTGTACTATTGTTTTTATTTTTGTTTTTATTTGTTTATCTGTTTGTGATTGTGAGCCGCCTGAGCTGCCTGTGGCAGGAGGGGTGGGGTAGCAAGACTATTGAAATAATATAAATAAATAAATTAAATTAAATAAAGCAAGTGGCACTGGCACTTATAGTTCTGGTCTGTTTTTAGATTGTACTTCAGTCTGTGATTTATCACTATTTACAGGAGTGGGAAAACTTTTTCCCTATTAGGGGCCACTTCAAAAATTAGCACAAGCTCCAATAGCAACACCAAAGTTGGGCAGAATTGCCCAAATAAAACACAAAATTAAAAAGCCTTATTGTGGTGCTGAGTACCTGTCACTTATTCAGATGTCAGCCAAAAATTGTGGGTGCTCAACGCCTATAAGAAAACAGGCCCAGGAGGCCTGAAAGTTGGGTATCCTACAAAATTAATACCTCTCTTCTTTACCTTTTAACAACCAGAAGCTCTGACCACAGAGTCTGTACTATATGATCATGGCTCGTGTACGCTCTGCACCTGGCCGCTTGAGATAATGTTGCACAGCCCCCAAGTGCTTTAGCTCCAGTGCACATTTTCCCATTCAATATTTAGCACAACCTGCAAGACTCTGACAGCAAACAACAGCGTGTGCACGCCTGGCTCACCTAAGGAACATGAGTTACAACTTATTGTCCCACGGTGTTGACAGACTGCCTACCCAAGCATTTCTGGACATGGAATGTCAGGGAACAGCCGGGGCTCCTGCGGGGGATGAGATGATTAAGCTGAGAAAGGGATTTTTTTCTTGAAGAGTAAGGGGGAAAGAGTCCAAAATAGGCAGAAAATAGTTTGACGGAGATCAACTAAGTAAGTTGTGGCCTAGACATGAACTTGATAAATCTGGGATTAGATCTAAAGTGCTGGGGATTCGTCTACAGCAAAGAACTTTTTCTGGTTGTCTGGAGGTTTTTCCTTTCACCTTGGTACTTAATGGGACCTTGTTGCTAAGGCACTTGAGCATCTCACAGTTTAATTAAGGCCTTATCCTCAAAACACCTTTGTAAACAAGTGCATAACAAAGGTCTGAGTCAGAGGCGAGGCCTTAATGGAGGCCCCAGCAGCACAGTATGTTGTTTGTCTCTCCCCATTAGGGTTGGCAGATCAAAACAGGGCTTTGAACTAAAAGGGCACCCATTTGTTCTACAGAAATAAGGGACACCCATGATGTTCTATGAGGCTGTGGGGTTCTGAAATAAGGGATGTTCATTTAAAATAAAGGAAGTCATTTAAAATAACAGACATATGGCAATACTACTCCACCTACCTCACCCACCTTTCTGCTCCTTGGCCTCTTTCTTCCTTCCCTGCCTCTAGTCCACTAACACTACTGACTGCTTCTCAGAGCAGAAGAGTCTCTTTCCCGTCCCTGAATCTTATTCCTCCCCCTACATCACCACAGCCCTACCTCCATGCTGCTATTGGTAGGGAAGCTACACTGGGACATGTATTTGAAATTTTCTTATCTACTGCTCTAATCCACATAAGGAAACTACATTTAAGGTGGCAAATTTTGCCTATGCTTTGACAGTACAAAATTGGTTGTCTCTTGAGACTGTATAGCTGCTGTTATAGAAAGGCTTCAGGTTAATCACCTGGGTGAAATATTATTTTCTACATAATTCCTTAGCTTACAACCTTTCTGTGCAGGGTTGGTTTTTGGTTTTATGTTCTTATTGATTGATGTTATACATTTTTTTGATTCGTTCTTTCGCCATGGGAATGTGATGTACAAACTGTAAATTTTGTATAATTATTTTATTATTGTTTTATAAGTTTTTCTGTTTTAATTTTGCTACAGTCATTGGTTGAGACAAATACATTTATTTTATCAGCATTTTTTTTTATGCTGCTCCATCCAAGTCGGGAGGGAGCAGAGGGAAGGAGCCTTGGTGGCCAATACTAGAGCAGGTCCAATCTGAATGGAGAATCTTCTCCACCTAAGAAGATTTGGGGGATATTCCCCCATTACGGGTAGCATTTTATATTTGTTACGCAGATAGAAAACTGAGGAACAAGTAGTTCCTCATCTCCAATCAGTTCTAAGCATCATCCCCAGGGACAGTGAACACAGATTTTCAAAAGGGCCTGCCTTCAATAGAAGTTTCATGCAGGGCATGAAATTTCAGATTGAACCGTGGGACCCCCCACCCCCCACAAAAAAAAATTCAGTCGCCAGACTTTATCCTGATATTAAACCGTTCTTGTTCCACCACACCTCCTGAACCAGTCACCAGCCTCAGTTTTCTGGGTGCCAATGGCTCCCAGGCACCTGTAAATTTTGTGCCCTGGTTTGGTGCCTAAATCCCCTAGAACTACTTGAAACTCTAAATATGAGTGACTAATCAAAGGTCACACACAATGTCTCAGGAGTCTGTCCCAAGCCCCCCAGTACTGGTTGTCCTCACCTAAAAACTACTCAACAGCCATCATTAACTGAATGCTTCATTTGGTTCCCCATGATCTGAAAGGAAAGAGTTTAGTGTTCTACTTAGGCTCAGCCTGTATGGAGGAATATATGGCTGAAAAGGGGTGATGTTTCACATAACGCCCGATTTCAATGACTCAGCATCCAAAATCAGCAGCTGTGGGTGATTTCAGACGTTACGCGGTCCAGAGTCACGACAGTGGATTCCCAGCGGTGGTGAACCGTTCAACCACCTCCCGCAGTCAATAAAAGCCCCGAACAGATGTGACGGGAGCGGGAACACAGCAGGGAATCGGACCGGCAGACCACAGCCTGGGGCAGCGCAACAGACGTTACGCCGATCCTGGGCCGGGCTGTGGTCAAAACACCCAGAAGGCGCCGGGGCGGTTCGTCCCAGCTGCTGCCGTATGCCCTTTAAATCTCCCTCCGTGGCCTGTGTTGTTTCTGGTTGCCTGGCAGCGACACTGCGTGCTTTGTCCCCAGCTGGGAATCATTTTGATTGATTCCAGCGGCTGGTGATTGCCATCCAGACCTTACTTTTTATTGTTTCCTGCTGGGAATCTCTTTAACCACACTTTCTGAGATGGTCCGGG
>QEPC01007581.1:366320-450672 GCA_003113815.1 Sphenodon punctatus | reverse complement strand
CCAGATGCACCCAGAGCTGGAGCGCCACCGCCCGCTCAATAACCTTCCCTAAAAAGGGAAGGTTAGAGACAGGTTGGTAACTGGCAAGCGCATCCACGTCCAAAGATGGTTTCTTCAGCAGGGGGCGCACCACAGCCTCCTTGAGGCAAGGCGACAGCCTCCCCTTCTGCAAGAACGCGTTCACTACCCTCGCCAACACCATCCCCAACGTCTCCCTGGAGGCCTTCACCAACCAGGATGGGCATGGATCAAGTTCGCAACAGGTGGCCCTCACAGACGCCAAGACATCTGCCGCATCGGCCGGCATCACTTCCTAAAACTCCCCCCACAAAGCTGACCAGATGAGACGTCCGTCACCTCGCGCTCTTCTCCTACTGCCCCTAATCCAATGTCAAAGTCGGTCTGAATCCAAGCAATCTTGTCTGTGGTGAACATCTGGCGGCCACTGAACAGATGTTCAGGGTTCTTTGGCCCCGCCGCGGGGTTGACCGTGGTTCACTGTGGTTGAGTGTGATCTCGTAAAGTCTGAAAATACCCAGTGTTAAGATCCTTGAGTCCTTAAGCAGCTCAAGGACCAGGTCCAGGTCAGGCACAGTATCAGATCAATAGCAGAAACACAGGGGTCCAGGGCAGCAGGAAAGCAGACTCTGACCCAGGAGCTAGAAGTAAGGCAGACGAGACCACAGGACATGACACACATTGCTCCACCCAGCTTCCTATGGGAGCTGGGTGGAAGTAAGTGCCAGTCTGGGACCACTGGGAGGGTATTGTGGCCCCTACAACCAACAAGGGGCATGGAGAGGAGCAGCAAGGTGCAGACCTGGATTCTATAGGGTACTGCAGCAGAGGTTGCTTTTAGACATTCACGGAAAACACACATAAAATCACGCTGCATGTAAATATCCCGCGTGTGGGATTTAGACGTGACATTTTGCGCATTAAAGCCAGTCGCACATTCTTTTAAAGCTGCAAATTAAATACCTCGATGTCAAGTTATTTAATTAGTGCCTTTAAAAAAATGTCACATCTAAATCCCACATGCGGGATATTTACAGATGACATGATTTTATGCAGTGTGTTTGCCGCACACGGCTAAAAGTGGCCTAATCAGTCACTGTCTTAAAGCCTCCAGGACTGCTGATTCGAGTCCCATGTCATCAGACATATTTTTGAAACAAGTTAATTTCCCAGTTAGATGTCAAAATTAGAGTCAAAGGCATCCAAGCTCTCTCCACCCCCACCCCCACTGTGTTGCCTACAGCCAAATTTTGAGAAAGATCAGCACACTGGGGAGAATGACTGCTGGACTCTGTTGACAATCCAGTAGTAATGGTGGATGCTGAGGTCTTTTCACCACCTGTCTCTTGCTAAACATTTTAAGCAACTGCATTTGTAATTTTAGTCCAATGCTTTTAAAACATGAGAACCTGCAGTTGAGGGGGGAGGGGGATGCTTATTGGGTGATTTCAGAAGTGACATGGTGAATGTTCACCACAGTCAACCTCAGTCAAACGCGGGGTGTGTGTGTGAAAGCACCGTGCATGTCTGTTTGCTCGCATCCAGATGTTCACCACAGTCAAACGCGGCCTGGGGTGAAGCTAACCATGCTTCGTGAGGTCGGGGTGAGAGGAGGTCCAGAAGTGTGGTGAATGAAAAGTAACTTCTGAATGGAAACCCACAGCCGCGGTGGAAGGAATTGACCCCAGCCGCGGTGCATTCTGGGGCTCGAACCGCGGTCCACGGCTCCACTGCATGTCTGTTGTGTTCCCCCGGCCCATGTTCTCTCTGATTGCCCCCGGGCGGTGGTCACGATCCTGTCACTTCTGTTGGGGCCGCACGTGTCACCACAGCCCGCGGTGAATCCATTCACACAGGGTTGGGATTCACTGTGGTGAATTGGAATGCGTCACTTCTGAAATCACCCATTGTTGCGACAGTTATTTCCTACCGATATCTCACTTTTTAAATAAATTTACCACCTAGGATATTTTTTCACTCACCCCTCCCATTCAAAACCACTTTCCTGCATTGATTTTTCTTGTAATTTTGCCTCTTTAAGTAATGTCCCTGCAATATCACAGAAGCAGTTTCCATTTGGCCTACAAGCCAATAATTCTTCTGCAGTCCTCATCTCAGACCACATCCAGTTGACTCTGCAAGCAAACAATCAAGGTCACTTCATACTCTTACAGAAAGATGGTTGTACGTCTTTCAGAGGATTTAATATGCAGGACTCGGCTGTGGCAAATATTAAAAAAGGACTTCTCTCTAGACCCTGTTGTTCATTCTGTCTTTCAATCTGATTCTCTCAGCATCAATTGCCACACACAGGGTGAAGATTCTTAAGATCTGGCCTGAACTACAGTCATGGAAGGAGATGCAGGGTGGACTGTAAATGTAGATATTCTCTCTCTCCGGCCTCTTTTAGACGAGCGCGCGGTGCGCTCGCGCTTGTTTTCAAAAATCCCGCGAGACGGGATTAGACGAGACGCTGCCACGAGTCATGCACATGGGAGGGGGACGTGCATTCTTTTCTGGTCGCGATTTGACCACCTCGATCTCTGACCCGGTCAAATCGCAGCTGGAAAAGAATGCACGTCCCCCTCCAGTGTACGTTACTCGCGGCAGCGTCTCATCTAATCCCGTCTCGTGGGATTTTTTAAAACAAGCGCGAGCGCACCATGCACTCATCTAAAAGCAGCCTCACTCTCTCTCTCTCTCACACACACACACACTCAAACACAAACACACACACACACAGAGCTGGCTCTCAGTACCATAATCCATTCACAGGTAGCAGTGGTCTCTTGTCTTTCATAGTGCTAGCCCAAATCCCAACCCGTTGCTGGCTCTTGGTGGAAAGGAGAGTTCAGTCCCAATCAACCACTGAGGATTCCTCAAACTACAACCAAAGCAAGTTTCAGACTCTGATACTTTCATTTTCTGTTCATCACTTCCTGCCTTAGAATCACCATAGAGCACGTGTGGGTCAGAGAGTCCTGGAGCAGACAACATCTCTTGCAATCTATGGGTGTTTTTATATGTGCACCACCATGATTCAATCCTGCCTGGAGTGAGGGCCCTCGTTCTGGGCAGGACTAGGCCCGGCTACTGAACAAATGTGATGGTGGCCGGGCTATGGAGTGGGCGGAGAGTGGGCAGGGCGACACACGGATGTGCGTCCACATGGTTAAGACCCCGTGCTTCTCAGAGCGGCCCGCCCCCTCCCTGATGGGCGGCCATGGCAGCCTATGAGGCCGGCATGGCTACCCAGAAGCGCTACGGACCCAGGCAAGGGTAAGTTTAAGCATGCCATCAAATGTGACAGCCCACTTTACTCCTGTCCAGTGTCCATAGCACGGGCCAGGGAGGCGCTTAGCCTGGGCTGTTCCTTGGGGATGGTCCCGTGGAACAGCCTGGGCTAAGCGCCATCACAGCCTGTGCTACAGACTGGCCCAACATTTGGTGCCCTCCCTTAAACATGACGTTGGGCACAGATTAATCCGTGTCCAACATCACATCTGAAAACACCCTATGTTCCATGCTACTTCTGGAATACTGCATAAAGGAAAATCACAAGGGCATTCTTCCATGTCCTTTGCATTGTGGGAAAAATACCACAGGGAAGCAGCAAAGGAGAGGGACAACTGAAAAGCAGGGAAATCAGCAGCTGCAAAATTGTCTTGCAATGGGGCAGGATTAAGAAACAAGGGGAACGTTTATTTTTGTGGGGTTTTTTTATGAATGGGGTCCAACAATCATCATTATTTCAAATAAAGCAAAGATTGATCAGTATACACTCAGCACAATGGAGCTGCAACGTCTGGCATTTCTGTCTGTAAAGCAGCCTCACTCCCCCTCCCCCAACAATCCAATCTGAAGTAGCTTCCTTATTTATACTCTGTTTCTGGATAGACAGATGACATTTTAATCGCCAAGCAGGAAAGATACACCAACGGGTGAAGAGGAGGGAAGGGAATTACCAGCCACAGGCCAGGCAGACTTGAGCGGATTGAGATGAGATGTGTCATAGGGGTTTAGATCCAATCAGCTCATGTCAGCGGATTTCCTAGGATGTATCCTCCTTTACTTACAGCCGCAAGGGTCAGTTTGAGCCACATCAACCTCCAAACACACATGTATCACCCACTTGTTTTTGTTAGCAAGGGAAAGCTAATGTTTTGGGACAGATCACTTCAAAAGAATGCCCATCCATCTATTTGATACACCTATGTTAAATGCCTGCGATACTGAGTCATAAGGATATCAGTCTCCTAACTCTTCTGGCAGGCCTTTCTAACTCATCATCCTCAATGACCGCTCATTTATTTTATACCTCTCCTTATCCAGTCTCATCCTTCAGGATCTCCTTCCTCCTTTGTAACTGAGGTGGGATTCAGACGTTCAGGTTTTTTTTAATTAAATCATAATTCAAATGTATCATGCACATCTGAAGTCCCTAATGCGAATTATTGTGGTCAATATCACACTAAAGAAATCCGAATGTCAAAGCGACTCAAACCTACCTTTTTGGTGTCTGGTTTCAATAAATCCGCACTTTACAGCAATGTGAAAGCAACACTGTAGTGGTTTTAACTGGTGCGAAATATTTTCTGCATGTGAATGCAACCGTGCTTCCAAGTGCGCTGTTTTACTCCTGCCCCTACCGGAAGCAGTGAGACCAGCTGGGGCCCTGCACTTGCCTCGCTGGGGGCAGGCTGCAGCCAGCTTCTCCCCCCAAAAGTTCTTCTGCCTCCCCTCCGTGCTTCCCGTCCCCTTCTATCATCTGTCTCTGCCTCTGCCTTCTATTAGCGTTGCAGCAGTAGCAGCAGCGGGACACCGGCACTCTGATTGGACTGTGAGATAAAGCAGAAGGTTGCTGCCTTGTAAACAACATTCTTTGAGTTGGCTCCAAACAGTCTCACAACTGGATTGTGCATATTCACCCTATTCAAATAATAGACCACATGATGGTCTCAAGCTTCTCTAGTATAAAAAGCACTCTACCCTTCAGAATGACCGTTCCTACCAACCCTTTCTAGACATACAAGAAAAAAAAATCCATGCGGGCTGGAAGGTTGTGTGTTGTGAGAATGTTCAGAGCCACTCAAAGAATGTTGTTTACAAGGCAGCAATCTTCTGGCTCCCCACAGGCCACTTCCTGTAATTGAACCGCACTGAGCAGCCGGGTAAGTGTGCACTACAAGAAGGTCTGAATGCGTTATTTCGCTGTAGTTAAAACCGGTATGGCATGCACGTGAATGCAACAGGACTTGTTAACAGCAAACTATTGAGAACCGAATTTTTTAAAATCCAGATAATTGTTGCATGGTTGAATTCGCCCCTAAGCACAGGCACCTACAACTCCCTGTATGTATCTCTTTCCCTCCTTGTATACCCTGCACCTTGCCTCCCTTCCCCTGGTCCATTTTAGATTGTTAGCCCTTTGGGCCAGGAACTCGTCTCCAATCATGACTTTTCAGCGCTAGACACATTGCTAGTGCTAGGCAGACAGACTGACAATAGTAATTAGGTGCTGAAAACATTGTCCTGATTTTCAGTCACACTGGCTACTCCAAAGCTCCCATTGGAATCGCCAAGCTCTAGCAGGTGCCGCAGCCAGTAACTTTTGAAAGGAAAGCTTTTCATTTAAGTGCCTAAATTCTGACTGAGAAGAACCTAACATGAGGTTCTTGATTCCAAGTGTCCACTCAACACAAATAAACATGCACACCACAAGACTAGTTTTGATTTCCTCTGGGGATGCAGAGGAAAAATACCATCTCTAAACAGCAGTTGGAATTTAGTGATATGCCCTAAATGATAGGATCACAAATGTCTGTGTGAGCCCCAAGAAGTGGGTTTTCAGTTTTATTTTTATTTTTAAATTGTAATTTTTTGGCTTAAGCCGTTAATAAATTCATTCATTCAATTGCTTTTTTATGGGGAGTTTTGGTCATTTTGGTTCAGACACATGGCTATCAGGTCAAATATTTTATTGAATAATTGAGCAGTCAAAAAAAATAAAAAAGCTACCAAAACCCTCTCCAGAAAATCAACATTTTTAAACAAATAAATGAATATTTGCTTTGGTGCAAATATTCATTTTGATATTCAGAGCAGTATCCAAAAATGCAAATACTATTCACAAATAAAGATCCTGCTATTTGTCACAGGTGCTCAACATACAGTCCAGGAGCCATGTGCAGCCCACGAGGCCAGTCCCTGTGGCCCTCAGATAATTAACCTTTAGCTAATGCCCCTAAAGCCTTGGAGAGCTGCTAAAAGGGAAATTCCCCCATGTTGCTCCCCTCTGGTACTTGAGCAAGAAATTCAAATACCGGAAGGGGAGCAGAAACAGGACTTCCATTGTGACAGTGGCAGCTGGGGTGGTGGTAGTCAGAGGAGCTATAGTGGTGACACTGCTGTGTATCTCTCCAGGGTTCATGGTGAGCTGCTGCTTAGTGGCTCGTTGGGTAACAATTCTAGCAGCAGCAGGTTGTCCCAGAAACCAGCAGTGATTTCCCTGCCCAGTTCCTGTGGCACCAGTTTTGCCCCAGGAGACTTGGGAGTCAGTTATGGCATCAGTGGAAGTTTCCAGAAGCCAGTTGTGATTGAAACAAATGGACTCGTATGTACGCTATGGGTATGGGGTATGCATTACCTGCTTTAGGACCAGTCAATTAGCTAAATTTAAATGGAATAAACTTAAATTTAGGTTGGGAGATGGAACTTCTAGGCATAAGGTGCAGGGTGGATATGCAGCCCAGTGTTAGGCCAACTATTTTATTATGGTCCACCCAACAATTTAGCTTGAGAACCCCTGAACTGACACTACTGCCATTTTTCTCTAATATAAGATGGAACCAAACGACAACGCTACCCAGGCCAGGAAGCCATGGTGGACACAATCCAGAACAGGTCAGGCTGCCCAACACACATTCATGTGGTCAGGCTTCTGGGAAGGACGGGGAGATATACAAACATGTGACCCACCAGCCCGGCGCTGTGCCCAGTCCCCCCGTCCCTTGTCATGACATGCACCTATGGCACTGGCCCTGGAGGCCCCAATCCGGGCCGGGCCATTGTGGGCAACAGCAGATATGATAGTCCACTGCGGCCCACTTTGCCCTGATTGGGAAGACCACAGCTAATTCAGGAGTGAGATCCTACTAGCCACCAACATGCTCGGCAGCAATTGTGGGCCAACATCTGGTTTCCCCTAGGTGGCTTGTGGGCCAAAGCATGGAAAAGCAGGCCACTGTCACATTTGTTTTTACCCATAGAAGTAAGTGGTTAAACCCCCCCATGTCTGGCAGCTGTGGTTGACTGGATGAGGGCAAACCAACTGAAGCTGAATCCCGACAAGACAGAGGTGATGTTGGTGGGTAAGGCGGTGGGTGTGGTGTCCCCTTTCATTGATGGGGTCCGTCCCCCATTGATCTCCTAGGTTCATAGTCTGGGAGTGCTCCTTGATTCCCAGCTCCGCCTGGATGCCCAGTTGGAAGCTCTGGCAAGGAGTGCATTTCGCCAATTACTTCTCGTGCAGCTGCTTCGGATGTTTATCTCAGACTCCGACCTGGCCACTATCATCCATGCTTTCATTACCTCACTATTAGACTATTGTAACACACTCTATGTGGGGCTACCCATGGTGATGGTCCTGAAACTGCAGCTGGTGCAGAATGCGGGGGCCTGCCTCCTCACAGGGATGGGTCGCTGTGAGCACATTACACTGGTATTCCGCTCTCTGAACTGGCTGCCTATAGTCTTCCAGGCCCGATTCAAGGTGTTGGTTTTGATGTATAAAGCCCTAAACTGTCTAGGCCCTACCTACCTGTGGGACTACCTTACTCCCTGGGCCCTGGAGCAGCCCCTGCGGTTTTCCGGGGGCACCCTTCTTGAGGTCCCCAAGTATCTGGAGAGGACGTTCTCGGTGGCCACAACCAGGCTGTGGAACTAACTTCCAGTAGAGGCCCAATTGGCCCCAGACCTCTTTTCCTTTTGACACAAATGAAAGACCTAGCTGTTCCGCCATGCTTTTGGTGAGGGGGATGGATGAGGGTGGGTTAAGGTGGTTGGGTTTGATTTTATGACATCCCCCAGTTGGTGTTTATGGTTTTATTGTTTAATATATTTATTATTATATGGGGGGGTCAGTTGCTGTTAGCCGCCCCAAGCTGCTTTTAGTAGGAGAGGCGGGATACAAATCAGTATAAATAAATAAATAAATAAATAAATGTGTCCTTGCTGGAAAAAAGCTGACCTCACTAAGTGCTTGAGTCAGTCCTTGGGAGCAGCAAGATTCCTTTCTGTGCCAGCGGGTTTGAGCAAGGAGGTCTGAGACACAGCAATGAAACTGCCAGTCACATTGAAAGACCTAAATAATAAAGCCAGTAGTTATAAAGAGACTTTGCCCTCCCATGCCAAGGCACACAGGGTGCTGTACAGCATCATAAAAGCAAAATTAAAACACAATAAAAACATAATTAAACAAAACACCCACTTGAAATTCAAACAGATAATAGTCAGTTACTGTAGGGGATCTGAACAACAAGAACAGAAATACTGGATAATTAAACATGGGAACCAAGCATGCCCAAAGTTGAGACAGAGCAGCCTGCGATCAGGACATCAAATGGGTAGATTAAAAAGACACTAGAGGCCATTTCTAAATGAGTTGTTGGTTCTGTGGTAGAAGATTAGAGAGGTGATGAGGAACTCCTGGTCCATGAGCTCAATCTGGCCCACAACTGATTTTTATTTATCCCTTTCCAATTACTGGATCCAGCCCCTACCATGAAGGAGTGAAAGAGTGAGCTCAGGAGAAGGGATCATTCACACAATGATAGGAGCTCATGATCTGGACCCTCCCCTTCCTTCTTCTATCCTGAGTGTGCACACACATACACTAACACACTGCTCAACTCCTTTGTGGCCCATGAGGCTAGTACTATTTTTCAAGGTGGTCGGTGGGAGGAAATGGGTTCCCCACCAATGACTTAAGAGAAATGCTTTTTAAATGTGTGTGTCATGTGCTGATTTTAAAGCCCTAAGCTGCTTGGGTCTCACCTATCTGAAAGACTGGCTCTTTCCCCATGGTCCATCACGATCACTGCAGTCAGATGGGAGCATTCTCTTCCAAGTACCACTGCCTGGAAGGTCCATATGATGAGGGCATGCAGGGGTCTCGTTGGTTGCTGCCCCCATGAAATGTTGGTGACTCGCCTCCGGGACCGTGCTGGGGTGGACGGGACTGTTTTTGAATGGTTCCACTTATTCCTAGCTAGAAGAACTCAGCAAATGGTGCTCGGGGACTATCTTTCCTCTCCCCAGGACCTCTCATGTGGATTCCCACAAGGTTCCATTCTGTCCCCTCTCCTGTTCAATGTGTATATGCAGCCGTTGGGCAAAGTTGTGAGGCGCTCTGGAGTTCACTGTCATCAATATGCTGACGACACTCAACTGTGTCTCTCTTTTTCATCCGACCCAGCCCCTGCAGTCTCGGCACTTACACAATGTTTGGTGACTGTGAGGGACTGGATGAGGACGAGTCAACTGATGTTGAATCCCAACAAGACGGATCTGATGCTAGCGGGGAAAGTGGTGGGTGTGATGTCCCCCATCATTGACAGGGTTCGCCCCCCACTAGTTCCCTAGATTCAAAGTCTGGGAGTGCTCCTTGATGCGCAACTCCGTCTAGATGCCCAGGTTGGAGCTGTGGCGAGGAGTGCATTCCGCCAACTACATCTCGTGCAACAGCTTCGGACATATATCTCAGACTCCGACCTGGCCACTATCATCCATGCTTTCATCACCTCAAGACTGAACTATTGTAACGCACTCTACATGGGGCTGTCTATGGTGACGGTTCGGAGTCTGCAGCTGGTGCAGACCATCGGGAGCATATTACACTGGTGCTTCATTCTTTGAACTGGCTGCCTATAGTCTTCTGGGCCCGATTCAAGATGTTGGTTCTTACCTGTAAAGCCCTTCACGGGTTGGGCTCCATTTATCTGCAGGATTGTCTCATTTCCCCGTGCTGCGGATTGGCCCCTGCAGTCAATCGGGAGTTCCCTTCTCAAAGTCTCCCGGGTATCCCAGAAGGCGACTATAGAGAAGGTGTTCTTGGTGGCTGAACCGATGCTGTGGAACTCCCTCCCGGCAGAGGCCCTGATGGTCCCAGACTTCCCCTCCTTTCGGCATGAATGCAAGATCTGGATGGTCTGCCAGGCCTTTGGCAAGGGAGAGGGTTGAGGGCGGGCTTTATTTTTATTTTTTGGGGGTGGGGGGGTAAGGTGGGGGTATTTATTTGTCTTGGAATTTTTATGCCTTTGACACCCCTTCTTTCATTTCTTCTTGGGGGGGGGTTAATGTTTTTTCTCCTTTCTACTCCTCTTTTCCCCCCTTTTAGTTGTTTTATGTTTATGTTGTTTATGTTTTATATGTGGATTTTATATGTTTACATACTGTAGGCCGCCCCGAGCTGCCTTTGGCAGGAGGGGTGGGATATCATTTTTTTTCATAAAATAAATATTATAGAATTCCCTTCTTTTGGAGGGTCATCAAAGTCTGAGCCTGGGAATTTTCTGAAGGCAGTGTAAGATTTGTCTTTATAGTCAGTGTTTGGCAGGTGGAGATAGGAATTGGTCTGGTGGTTTTTAGGGGATTTTCATACGTTTTTATGTAGTTCTATTTTTATATGGTTTTACTGTTGTAGCATGTCTTAAGCCTTAGGGGAAGAGGGGGATATAAATCTGAATGATAGATAAATAAATAAATAAATAAATAAATAGTGCTGTGGACATGTTAATAATAGGGGTAAGCAGTTCCGATTTGGATTAACCCATAAATGCTTTTAACGGGCCGTTACAGTTTAATCTTAATTGAATTGCAACAGTGGCAACATGCGCATTGCAGTTCAGTTTTAAATCTACTGAATAATAAAATAATACAATACAATACAATAAAATAATAATAATAATAATAATAATAAAATATATAAAAACACTGTGCATGTGCACCCTTTTCCAAAAGAGCGGAAGCACTGCTACCATTTCGGAAAACAGTTGCCAGTTTGTACATGTACAGTGGCCATTTTGCACATGCACCGACTGGCTGCCATTTTCCAAAATGGCAGTGACGCTGCTGCCATCATTTTGGAAAAGGGCACACATGTGCAGAATGGTCCAGTGGCCATTTTGTGCATGCGCAATAGTTTTTTATTTTTTAAAAAAATATATTATTTTATATTATAACTTATTTTATTGATTTAAATACGGATTTGCAATACGAATTCATATTTAAATCCAGAAATTGCAGAACCTGAAACAGAACCAAATTCACAATTTCCTCCAGCAGACTGCTCCTAGTTAATAATCTTCTCTGTATCATTCTTACAACATCATTCCCGCTACCAGTGCATTCACACAGCTTCTGATTTCCCAACATTTTCAATGGCCATCATATCAGGTGGTAGAAAACAAAGGATCATTACAGAGCACAGAATTGGTAAAAATTTCATACAGCACTCAGAACGTGTGTTTGTTCCACTACCCCACTCTGGGTGCTTTCTGACGTGACGGCTCCCGCCACCACCACAGATTGTTCCAGGCAGTGGCGAGAGCTGCCACTCCAGCTGAGACTTGGCCCTGCCACCAAGCAAACATTAAGGCAGCTGGGCCAGTGATGGGGAGACGTACGCATGTGCGTCCATCCAGCTCTGCCCCTGTGCTGCGTGGACTAGCCCCGCCCCCAGATGACGGTTGGTCATGGCGGCAGTGATGGCTGCCATGTTGCCCAACTCCCCCTGCCACTCCAGACCACTGTAAGTACAGCGGACTATCATATGTGATAGCCCGCTTTCCTCTGGGTCCAGTAGCTGTCTACTGACAGTGATGGAGCTTAGCCTGGGCTGTGACTTTGGGATCTCCCTGAGTCACAGCCCGGGCTAGTTCCCATCATGGTCAGGAGCCAGAACGTGCGAACATCTGGCGGGCGCATTTAGGTTAATCCATGCTAAAGTGGATTAAACCGTGCCACCATCTTGTCTGAATGAACCCTATGTTTTCCAATTATCAACACGACAAGTGGCAAGACCACCTTCCTCAATTAGCAACAATCAT
The DNA here is from genome assembly GCA_003113815.1 of Sphenodon punctatus. Lineage (NCBI taxonomy): Eukaryota > Metazoa > Chordata > Lepidosauria > Sphenodontia > Sphenodontidae > Sphenodon > Sphenodon punctatus. The sequence continues at coordinate 438,547 of QEPC01007581.1, read as the reverse complement.
GTAGCAAAGTTTTTATATCTACATTTCATCCAGTGGTGGATGCATGGGAAGCAGCTACTCTCATAGCTCTATTCACACATGCATCTCCAAATGATACAAAAGGATGCACCTACAGCACTGTAAAACACTCACATGTTGGGGGCTTTCCTTCTCATTTTCACCTTTTCAGCAGGGCTATTGGAGGACCAGAAGTTGGACATAGGCTAATGGTTGCATTCTCACAGAGACAAATCAAGTCACCTGTATTACCAGTTAAAACTGGAGATAACATAGGTTGAGCTGATAACTACATGAAAAATAAGGGAGGAAAGCTGCACACCCAGAGCGTCCATAAATGCAAAGCATAGGCGTTCTTTAGCCCCCCCCCACCCGGCAACTTCTCATCCCCCTGCCAGACTATTCCCTCCCCCCACTGGCCCCGCTGTCTATACCCCCCCTCCCTACCGGTTGTTCTGGAACTCAGTACTAAGGTTCCTGGTCACCAGGCACCATGACGTCTGAAAAGACAGCCAGGCAGAGAGGAGTAATGGCTGTACCATGCCATTAGGGGTTTGTAGACCCTCATATCTCTGGTACCCTTTGACACAGAAACATGGGGGTGGGCATTTTGGTCTTGTCTCGGTGAGAACTTTAAAATGAGGTATCACGCGTCTGCCTGGCTGGTGTAGTTCCAGAGATGATACAGCATCACAGACACATGCAACCTCCACATAAGGCATTCCCTATTACACTTTGCGTAAAGAATGCCGGATAGGGTGTTTTGTAGCAGGATCAGTCCTGGTACTACAGCACTGAAATAATCCCTGTTGCAAGGGCAGATAGCAGATTGAACAATGGAAGAACTTTCATCATCTGCTAGGTTACTTTCTGAATACATTCATGTTGCTGTATGTTTCTTCTACACAGTTACGAGTCATTACAGAAATGCACAGTGCAATCCTCCAGCTGTTTAGTTACTCTCTTAACACAGGTAAAAACTTCATTCGCTTCAATGGAACTCTTGTGGGTGTTAAGTGCCAGTCCCAGTGCTAAACAGTTGGAGGATTATGCCCATAGTGACATAGAAGGACTTTGTATAAATAATTCAGCACCAGCTATAATTAGATGAGAAACCAACCAAATCTAACTCTGAAAAGCCCCCGTCGCCAACAAAATGGCGGCGACGGGCATTTTGTCGAGCCCCCCCCCCTCTTGCTGTAAAGAGCGCGGTTGTTTGTTACTTGCCTGCGTGGTCGTTTGAGAGAGCCCTGTTAGAAGGGCTCTCTCTGATTGGTGAGGCTTCGGCAATCAGCCTGAGGCGCAAGCGCATTGCGCAGCGCGGGGTGTGGGGCTCCTCCCCTTTAGAAGGGAGGATCCCCTGAGCCGCGTGAGAGCGGCACTGCGGTCAGGGAGGCGAAGAAAGCAGCAGCAAACAGTAACGCTGCTGCCTGGAAGACGGGAAAAGAAATGGGGAAGAGTAAGAAAAAGGGTGATGGGAGCAGGAAGGAGGGCACTGGGAGGTGCGGCCGCCCCACCAGCGGGGGAAGCAGAAGGGAGCAAGGGGCTGCAGGGTCAGTAGAGTGCCCCACCCCTGGGGAAATCCTTGAGTGGCTCGTGATGTGCGAGGCTCAATTAAGGGAGAGGGGACAGAGGGGAGGGAGTAACGCGGCCAACGAACGCGAAAATGGGATTCAGGGGAGGAGCACAGAAGGTGCCCCCTCACGCAGCACGGAGGCCTCCCAGTCAAGCCCCAGAGAGGAGCAAAACATCAGGAGGGGGGAGAGGAACATCATCCCCCCCAGGCGCTACAGGGATGAAGGGGATACTAGGGAAGCAGGCCTGGGGACCCCAGCCATGCCCCGGGAGCAGCGAAACCGGGGAAGGGAACAGCCCAACCCGCCACCCTCTGGGCGGAGGCAGGGCGGGGTTCCCATAACAGATGCCCCGGAGGGGGAAGGGCCGGGTAATAATCTGGGTCCGGTCCTCGATGCAATATATGGGGCAGGTGCAAGTGGGGTGCCAGGGAGGAATGAAGGGGATGCTGGTGTGAGAGACCCAGAAGGTATCCCAGGTCTGGCACACCACCAACTGCTAATGGAGGGGCAACACAATCAAGGCCCCCTGACAGGGGAAGCTAGCTCAAGCCGCCCTAGGGGCGAGTCGGGGGAAGGGGTTTCTCCTTTGTGCCAGCAGGAAGAATCACCACCAGCCACCAGGAGGCGGATTGCAGGCCCCAACGAAGAGGGTCAACCCACATATGAAGAGTTATGGAGAAGGGTACAGGAGTTAGAGAAGGAACTGGGACGAGGGAGAACTGGAGCCGGTGAGTCCAGGGAAACTACGCAACGAGTGAATCAAGGTGAGTCATTGGGGGTAGAACCCGTACACTCCGACAGGTACACGGGGGGAATGGGACAGGGCGGAGGTGAAAGAGGGAACGTAAGAACAGCCCCCCCACAAAGAGGGATTCAAGTAATAGAAAGAGATCAATACCCCCATGGCCTCCCAATACCCCAAGGGCCACAGAGGAGGAAGTTGGATGGGGAGTGGGTATGGGTGACACCCGCCCCCCCTCCCCCAAATGAGTCAGGCAATCGCATGGCGGGAGCAAGGAAGGAACAGGAGCACATAACTGCTTTGCAGGGAACTGCAGGGACAGATCACCCAACGCAAATTGTAGGAGCAGGGATGGCAGAAGCATCCACTGCCACTCAAAGCCGCCCCCCCCCCTCCGCCGGGAGGGGCTCACAGCAGTGTTGGTGCCCCCTTTGGGGAACACTTGCTCCCTGCCACAAAGGAAAAAATTTGGCGGGGCGAATACGTGGATGTATTTGCCCTCATGTTTAGTGATCCAATACTGGATCATACGGAGAAAGACGAAGAAAAAGAGAAGGAGAAGTTCCGCCGTCCTAAGGCTGACCGGAACTGGGCGAACTGGATGTCAGCATTCGCGGTATATATGGGGGTGTTATTGCAGGCTGACCCCGGGAGAGGATTGGAGCTCCACAAATATGTGGACATCGTCAGGAGGGCATATGCAACGGGCCCCCAGGGGGCCTGGTTGCGATATGATGAGGCATTCCGACACAGGGCCGCGCTGAACCCAGGCATGCGCTGGGATGCCTACGCGATCGACCTTTGGTTGGAATGCATGGTGGACGTCACCAGGGCACCTTTATCGGAAAGCGGCCATGCATTAATAAAAGGGGGAGTTGCTGCTTCTAACGAGCTTTTTCGTGGCGACAGCAAAAGAACCTCACAAAGCACCCAGGGCTATTGCTGGGAGTACAACAGGGGCAATAGGTGCAGCCGGAGTGCTTGCAAATTCAAGCATGGGTGTTCAATGTGTGGAGGTGGTCACCCAGTTCTCCACTGCTTCAAGCTTAAACCGAGGAATGAAAAGGGGAGGTTGCCGCAAGGGGGCAATCCTGGTAGGGGACCAGCAGGACAGCCAGGAAATACCAGACCTGGGCAGGGGGCCAACGCCGGTCAGAATTGACCGTCTGGAGCAAGCCCTGCGTGGTCATCCTAACAGAAGCGAGGTAGCATATATAATAGAGGGATTTAAGTTTGGTTTTAGGATACCGGCTACAAATGTGGAACCAGTGACAGCAGCTCGCAATTTGAAATCCCTTTCTGGGATGGACCTCGTAGTTCGAAATAAGATAGACAAGGAAGTGACAGAAGGGAGGGTAGTAGGCCCCTTCAAAGAACCCCCCCTGCCAGATTTGTTTATTTCCCCATTAGGGGTGGTACCGAAGAAGACAGTGGGGGAGTTTCGCCTGATCCATCACTTGTCCCATCCGAGAGGCCGGTCGGTCAATGATGCCATACCAAAGGAACTTGCCACCATCAAATACGCTTCCTTTGACATGGCAGTTGAGAAGGCCAGAAAGATGGGACCAGGAGCATGGATGGCAAAATGCGACGTGAAATCCGCTTTTCGACTGTTACCAGTTCATCCGGGGAGTTTTCACCTGTTAGGTTTTCAATATGAAGGGCAATATTACTATGATCGGGCCATGCCGATGGGTTGCTCCATTTCTTGTTCAGTTTTTGAGAGATTTAGTAGTATGATAGAGTGGGTATTTAAACAACAATGGCAAAAGGGGGAAATAACAAAATATTTGGACGATTTCCTCATTATAGGAGGCCCTGACGCAGGGGAATGTGCAGCAGCTTTGCGCATATTCCAGGAAGTAGCAGCATACATAGGGGTTCCACTTGCTCCTGAAAAGACGGAAGGGCCCAGTACTAAACTCACATACTTAGGAATTGAGCTGGATTCAGTAATGGAGCAATCGAGGTTACCGGCAGAAAAAATTGAGGGTATCAGAGTAAAGATACGGGAGTGCCTGGGCACACAAAAGATCACGGTTCATGCCCTTCAATCCCTGATAGGCAGTCTAAACTTTGCTTGTCGAGTTATAGCACCCGGGAGGGCCTTTTTGACTCGTTTATATGAGAAGCTGAGAGGTGCGCAGGCCCCCCACCATAGGATAAGGGTAACAGTCGAAATGAAAAAGGACCTGAACACATGGCTAGAATTCTTATCTGCGTTCAATGGGGTTAGCTTTTGGAGAACCCGAATGTTGCTGGGTGCAGACTTACAGGTACAATCTGATGCGTCGGGTGGCTTGGGGTTTGGTGTTTATTTCAGAACCCGGTGGTGCGCCGCTCGGTGGCCCCCAGAATGGCACCGTCTGGGGGTGACACGAGATTTAACCTTTCTAGAATTGTTCCCGATAGTTGTAGCAGTTCTAGTCTGGTCGGGGCAGTTTAAAAATCGATCGGTATTATTTTGGTGCGACAACCTAGCCGTCGTTCACATAATAAACTCTTTGTCGTCCCGTTCGGCCCGGGTCATGGGATTAGTCCGAGTATTGGTGCTGACATGTCTGAAGGCCAACATCTTGTTTACAGCTAGACACGTCCCTGGGATCGACAATGGCATAGCTGATGCCCTTTCTCGATTCCAGACCGCCCGTTTCCGAGAGCTGGCACCAGAGGCGAGGGCGGCCCCCGACCCCCTTCCACCAGGGCTGTGGAGCCTTGGGGAATAAGTGCTCAGATTATCATGCAGGGATCATTGGCCCCGCGAACGCAAGTCGCTTACGGTAGGGCAATTAGGGAATTCCAAGAATTTCGGCTTTCAAGAGGATGGAGTGTAGGATTCCCCATCAATGAACCAGAGGTAATTCAATTTGCTATGAAGTTGAGAGATAGAGGATTGACCCCAGGCACCATAAGTGGCAAGGTGGCTGCCTTGGTATTCGCAAATCGCTTATTGGGTTTTCCGTCCCCCGACAAAGGATTCTGTATTAAACACATGCTGGAAAGCTGGGCGCGGTCAGTTCGGCCTTCACCCAGAACACGTGAGCCTCTCACCACACCCCGACTAGTTCAGATGTTAGGGTCATTGCCTAGAGTTTGTTATGGGGCATATGAAACACAGTTGTTTACTACCAGCTACGTGGTCACATACTTTGGGGGATTTCGGATTAGCGAAGTTGTAGCAGCTAATGCACGTGACAGGTCCGACACCCCCCTTCAGAGCACAGATGTTACCAGGGGTTCAGATAAGATAGTCATTCGTTTACGTCGGTCTAAGACGGATCAAAGGGGAAAGGGTCAGGACGTTTACCTGTATAGGTGTGGACTAACCTCGATATGCCCGGTTTACAACATTGAACAATACTTAGAAATTCGACCTCGTATATGGGGCCACTTCTTTATGCATCGTGACGGGGCTCCCCTCACCAGCCACCAGTTTACGGTTGTGTTTCGGGCAGCTCTTAGGGAGGCAGGACTCCCTCCTGAACAATTCGGATCCCATTCCTTTAGGATAGGAGCGGCCACGTCAGCGGCCAGGGCAGGATTGCCCGAGGAAGCCATCAAGAATATGGGGAGATGGAGGTCTGGAGTGTACAAGAAATACATCAGACCTTACCCTCGCTAATAAAATGTCTCTTTTCCTACAGGATTGGGATTGCGGTGTGGTACAAGACGAGAAGTGTGGATAGTGGGGCACAGCATCGTCCGGTGGGCGAGTAGAGCTGCCGCAATGACAGGATTGGGACCCCACTTAGGCCTAGGTGATCAGGCACGTATTAGATGGATGGGCACCAGCGGGATGCGATGGGCCCAGCTCCTGCCAGTGCTTAAACGAATGGGGGGACGATATATGCCAGACATAATAGTCATACATTTAGGGGAAAATGATATCACTTCACATAAGGGGGTGGGTTTGTTGATTCAAATTAAGTCAGATTTATTAATAGTGCTGAAATGGTTTCAAAGGGCGCAATTAGCTTGGACTAATTGGATACCCAGGAGAAACTGGGTGGGAGCAAAAAAGCCAGGGAAAGTAGACAAGACCAGAAAGGGCATTAATAAGGAAATTTCGAAATGGATCCTCAGTATAGGCGGTAATTACATTAATCACGAAGGGATAGTGCACACAAATGACACTTTGTACAGGACAGATGGTGTCCACCTGTCTGAGCTAGGAAACCAGATTTACCTTACCTCGCTTGCAGATCAATTGGAGGCGTTATTAGCAATTTAGGCGGTGGGGGTCGGTGCAGTTCAATAAGACTGCCCCTGAGTGGCGGGGGTCCAGCACGCTAGGTTAGGATAAATAGGTTAAGGATAGTTAAAAGAGTCATCTCATTAAGAGATGGGGTCGTGATACCGTGTGTAATGCAGGGCACAGCATGCACATGGGTCGTAACCCTGGAAGGGGGTGCAGAGCAGGATGAGTAGGGGCGTGCACAGCCTCCGTATCCTGCCCAGCACTTACTGACTTACTCATGCCCGCAGCGGGCACGCCCCCCTTTGGCCATGGCCCCGAGGCTGTCAAAGGAGGGGATGGTTTTTTCCTGTTTAAAGTACTGCTAATGGAAGGCGCTTCCGAGCAGTACTCAGTTATAGTTAATAAGGATGGTTCCCTAGCATGCTGGACCCATGTTTGCTATGCAAAGCCCCACCGGCCTTACGGTTGATTACCGATTGATTAAAGAGTGCGGCCACGCTGTTTAACCAATATTATGTCTCTGCGTCTCTTTGGGGGGTGCGCCGACAAGAAGCTCCACAGGCTTGGAAAAGCTGTTTCTAGTTCTGATTACCCAGTTCTAGTGATGAGATAGAACCAGGAGCCGAGCATACAGAGGATAAAAAGTAAACCAAACACAAATAAATTTACAAGAACGGCAGCTGTGTAACATCAGGGGGAATTTTACATAAATCTGAGATGGCGTGGGTGCCTCACCTTTCTTTTTATAGCCGCTGCTGTTGTACCTGTTTGCGTGAGTTGTAAGGATCAAATGGTAATGAAGGATGGGGCAGGGCTTTTAACCAAACTGATCTGGCAAAGCGTCTGCAATTTTCACTGCAACTCATTAGTGGTGACTTTTTAATGGAAATGTCTGCTGAAACAAAACCAAACGCAGCTAACAACTACATGCTCTTCAAATAGATTTTCTGCTTCAAAAGAACATGTCCCTCTCTCATACCTGAAAGAAAAGAGAGGGGTGGGGGGACCTCAAGGCACCAAAACTAACTTATTAGACCCACGTTCTAAGTCTGGAGACTTTTTTTAAAGTACAAACAAACAAAGATTCCTTTAGGCAGCTCTGTAAATCCATGTAGGCTCCAACCAGTCACATCCACACTAACTTAAAACTCTTTCGACACACAAGTCTAATCAAGTTTGATAACCAGCTCAAAAGCACCCAACTGCAAGCACCCACATGTCTTAGCCAATGGACCTCAATCCCAACTTGCTCACACCCCTATCTTTCCCAACAGCCACCTCAGCCTTGCTCTGAAATATTCCTCCTAGTGGATTAACAACAATCAAAACTTAGGGGGCAGGGGGGCAGTCTCCATCATCTTGAACACTACAGCCCTGCTCCTCTGGCCTTTGTCATTCCAAACCAGAGTTAAATCAAATGCCCATACTCTCTCACACACTGCCACCAATCAGGGAGCCCTTTCCACAGAAGTTGGAGACCATTTCGAAATCACCAGGCCAGGAGGAGAGGTGTGGTAAAAGCAACTGCCCCTTCCACAAAGGGCCCAAATTAATGAGGATACTGTCCAGTACACCCCCTAACCCCCATCACTCCATTTTTATGCCTATAGTGATGATACTACTTCATCTCTCACCTCTTGCATTTACACTGACTAGTCACTGGGGCAGGTTCTGCCATTTATTGTGTGTTTCTACCTAAGACAATGGGACTCCAATTTTGGATAACATGTCTTGAGTGTTTCTTTAACCTAACATCGTAGATGGAATGCCTTGTTAGTATTAGGCAAAGAGACAAACATCCTACCACGTCTCTTACTCACCCCTACATTCCATTCATCTCCTACATGGTCCAACCAGTTACAGGACCCACAAGTCAACTCCAAAGTAGAGAAAGCAGCAAAGACACTTTCTCGACGGCCCAAGGATCACTGGTGACAAACAGCCACTTGCTGTTTGTTCAAATACTTAATATTAACTCCCATATGCAAAACATTATTATTCCTGCTCTTCTGCATCTGCGCTGATTAATCTCATTTCCATATTCAAATGAGACTCTGAGACAATCCACTTAATATTCTCTGGTCCTTGCTCATCAGCATGTGGTGTCATGCCAACAAAAAGGTACATATCTTGTTTCCTTTTCTCCGAGTCCCCTGCTTTTATTCATTTATTTTTATTTTCTAACTGAGTAAGCGAATGCTAATGAAGCTTCAGTGCTTTCATGTCTTAAAATCAATTAGTAGTATATTAAACCACACTAGCTGGGAGCTCATTTAAGTAATAAAAATCTTTCTGTATAGCTTAACAAAAAGTATATAAGAGCCTTGGCTCAAAGTTCCAAGTGTCCCCCGAGAGTTATTCTAAGCTGGAATCATAATGGAAATAACAGGGCATCTGCTTGGGTGTTATTAACACGGGAAGCTAACCTGGTAATATTACTGACTGCCTGGGAAATAATGGCAAAGTTAAGTGGAAGAATAGCCACTCCCCATGTAAGCTTTTGCCACCAAGCTCAGCTGCAAGCTAAACTCAGTGTTCTCAATTTGGAAAACAGGTGATAGGCAATTATAAGTAATGTCCAAGGAAAAATAACTTGCAGCAATTTATTCTCTTTCCATAAACCTAGTGCCTGCATTTCATGATTTTAGCATTTAAGTACAGTCCATCCTGATAGTAGAGAGGAACTAGATCTCTTACAGAGAACTGTCTTGAGGCTCTTCATCTTGTGACAGCATCTCTTACAGAATAGCATTAACTCTCCAGTGTTAATAACCACAGCTTACCTGGGGGAATTAAGTGGTGTGGTGTATTCTAAAGCCACATAATAGCCCTAAAAACAAACAGTGTAATGCAAAACTAGCACTGCATCCCTTTCAAATCCCTACCAACGTGACACCTTGCCTTAGTAAGAAATTATTTACATGACTCCAACCCAAGTGCAGACACAGCGAATCTTTTTTAGCTTAACAAAAGCCAAGCAGGTGGCAGTGTAAAGTGGTACAGCACAGCAGTAAATCGAGAGTAGTCAATCTTGCCAGTGAAGCCCCAATGCAGGACTGGATCCTGGCAAGTGCAGCTAATGGGTGAAACCAGTGAGATGGTGCCAAGTTGACTCCCTGGGCCACTCCAGAGAGGGCCACTGCAGCAGCCATTCCTCAGGTGGGTGGTTCACACGCCTCCCCCCCGCCCCCGGTAATCCAAGCATGGGGGCTGCCGTCACAGGTTCCTCCATGGCATGGGTTGGCCATGGAGCCGTCCATAAGGGCCAGGACAGCCAGACCCCCACAACACAGCAGGATCGGGACCCTGGGAAGAGATGCCACAAAACAGCTGATGGGGGGGCGGCCTGATCGGGGTGCTCTTCTGGGCCCCGTTCAGTTGTTTGGCAGCCAGGATCAGGGCACTCCTCTGGGCCCGATCCTCCCACCTCACCTAGCAGCCTGGCTGTGCAGGGTCAGAATACAGGGGAGGGAGACGCTTAGCCCAGTTTACCTCGGGTGGCCGGGTCTTCACCCAGGCTCCGTTGCCAACCACTGCCAGCCCACACATCCCAGAGCAGCTTGCCACCTGTCCTGAGGCCATAGCAGGCAAACATGTGGCGGCAACCTACTAGATGGGCAGGTGACTCCCAAGCCAGTGCAGGCTAATATCACATTTGTTTTCACCCTATGTGGTCACACAGGGTCTCAGGTAGTAGGGGACCTTACAGTGGCCCCAATATAGGAGGTCAATATTTATTTATTTATTTATTTATTTAAAACATTTAATTAGAAATTACAAGGTAAGTGTGAAAAGCACTGGTATAAAATACAGATATTCTGCTATTCAGGAGTACCCCCTCCTCCCACCCCCATTCCTGAACATATGAGGCACATTAACAGAACATCAAAAATGAATTACAATAACACTTTCCTTTTCTAATGGGTGAGTCAGTGTGTGTCCCTGAGAAATTCCTAGGTTACACCCATTCACGTGGGAAGCATGGGGAAACTGGAAAGTAGTGAATAAAAAATTTAAAGGACTAATTAGAGCCTCCCCATACTCTCCAGTAGACTTAAAGTTTCTAAAAGACAGGAACACAGTGCAGAAACTCAGAGCCCAACTCTGCCAAAAACAAATCTACAGAGCAGAACAACTGTTTGCCAAGGAAAGTTTCATCACCCAGGAAGCTCTGGAAACAGTCTTCCAAGAAAAAATAGATAGCTACCAGTATATTCAACTAAAAAGTGCATTCACTAGATCAGGGCTAGCCAAACAAAATGGAAGAGAACCCCAGAATATAGAAAAATATATATTTGAAACAGTATTTAATAGGGGGCGCCTCGCAAGAATATATACCAAAGTGAAAAACCTATGGTATAAAAAAGAACGACCCTATATCCAAAAATGGGGGGAAAGGCCTCAACAAAAAGTTAGAAAAGGCCAGCATAGATAAAATAATTCAGCATGCAAACACACGTGCCTTGTCGCTGGCAACACACATGCCTCATCGCTCATTATTATTATTATTATTATTATTATTAAACATTTATAAAGCGCCAGATGCAAAACCTGGCACTGTACAGAACATACAATCAGACGCGGTCCCTGCCTGTGGCTTATTCCCTCAAGCTAGGGAATCAAAAGTAAAACTTATACTGAGATATCATATGACTCCAGCCCAATTCAAAGATAAAAAAGGTACCAGGGGTTGTGTTGGTGAGGCTGCAGGGAGGTGGGGTCATGCTATCATTGTTGGTGTTCTTGTGTAAAAATTCAGAGGTTCTGGAGAACTGTATGGGAATATGTTGAAGGAGTAACGGGCTTCCCAGTGCCCTTCGAACTGGATATAGCGTTACTGGGACTTTATCCTAAACAATCAGTGATGAAAAGACATCAAGAGTCCTTCACAACTAAATGTAGATAGACAGAAACTGGAAAACACCAGAAGGCCCTGCAGAGTTGTAATAGCTGAATTGAATGTGGTTTTTGTTCCCCGTGGAAAGACTGCTGGCCAACTTAAAGGACAAAACAGAAGATTTGGAAATCCAGTGGATACCGTGCCTCAACGTAATACAGGGAAAGTCACTGACACAAGACAAAAGATCATGTATGTTTGACTTTTATATTTAAAACATTATCTGTCACTCGTGAACACAGGGAAGGGGTAGGCCACCTTGCTAGTTAGATTATTCAGCCAGTTGTTCAGCTGAAAGTTTTTTCAGCCAGTTGTAAGGCTAAGAGATTTAACTGATGTATAAATGTACATAATATAAGACCGCAAGATCTAAATGATGTATAAATGTACATGATCTAACTCATCAAACTCAATAAAACTTGAACAAAAAATTTAAAAAAAGAAAAAGAAAATCCTAGGTTAGGAGGGGGCCCACACCACCATTTTGCATGGGGCCCCAGCTTCCCAGGATCTGGCATTGCCCCCATCATCTGGATTCTCATTTTGAAAAGATGGTATTTGTTAGGAGTGGGACTCCAGGCAAAATATCAGTGTCGGTTTCTTTCAGTTTTGGCTCCCCTGTGTCTCAACTCTCCTATCGGTATCGGATCCATCGGTGTCGGTTCTTTTTCCCATTGACGTCAATGGGAAATTTTCCCATTGAAGTCAATGGACAAGAGAACCCTCCAAGACACAGGCGAGCACACTGAAAAAACCCTGGGCATCCCCCCACCCCACTCCCAATCTCAGAGGGTGGGAGTGGGAATCCATTACCTCTAACACCCCCACCCGCTGGGGTCTGACTTTACCCAACCCCCAGGGCCCCTGTAGTTTATTTAATGTTGCTGCCGGTCCGGAGAGTGGGGATTATGGCCACTGGGTGGGCTGCAAGCTGGGCCACCGGCTCCACAACCGGTGGTTGGGCCTCCTCCACTGCCAACTGATGTCAGGAGCTGGCTCCACTGGCAGGCCGCTGGGCCTTCTCCACTGCGAGGCAGCCTCCTGGCAGCAGAGCCAGCTCCTGCCATCAGCCAGCAGCAGAGGAGGTCTGGCAACCGGCAGCAGAGCCAGCTCCTCTGCCAGGCAGCCGAGCCTTCTCTTCCTTCTTACAGGTCCGGAGCTTGAAGAAAACGCCACCGGATCGGCAGTGGCACAGCGCACAGGTGCAAAATGGCCTCCAAGGCCATTCTGCACATGTGCAGCCCTATTCTGAAATGGTGCTGGCAGCGTCGGTGTCATTTTGGAAGAGGACAGCTGTTCTGTGCATGTGTGGGGAGCCATATTGCATCCCCACCCTCTGGACTGGACCGGCAACAGTAAGTAAAGTACAGGAGCCCTGGGGATGAAGGTATGAGGGGTAATGGATCCCCACACCCACCCTCTGAGGCTGGGAGTGGGGTGGTGGGTAGAGGAAGTTTCCCTCTCTTCCCATTGAAGTCAATAGGAGGATTTCCCATTAACTTCAATGGGAACACAAGATCCGAGAACTGGAAACCAAGATGGGCCCAATTCTCTGATCTTTTGGTTTTAACTGAAAAAGAGTCACTTTTGGACTCTTTCAGTTAAAACCGAAAGTCCCATCCCTAGCGTTTGTAGCTGCCATTTTGTTTTCTTTAGCTGCGTTTTCAATCTGTTCTCACATGAGCTGGTAAGTTGATTCTTTGTCTTATCCAGAACCATGGCCCAGTTGTGAATTGTCCTGTGCATTGTGCTGTCATTCACACCAGCGCAAAGTTGTACGATTCCAACCTGCAGAATACCCTGCTTCTTCCTAATTTTAGGTACTCCTTGAATTTGAGTTAGTTTAAAAAGAAGTTCTAAGAGCCCCATTTTCCAGTTTGCTGAAGAGACTCCCAGAATTTGGAGAAGACTCTTGAAAACCTCTTTCCAAGGCATAGCTTCTCTTTATATAAGAAGATATTTATTCTTTTCATTTTGGTGAGATGGAGACAAAGCAGTTCAGATGATCTTTTCTATTGGACCAGCTTCTGTAGGTTGAGAGTGTTGAAGCTTTCAGGTTATACGAAGGTCTTCCTCAGGCATGTGGTAAGTCAGAACTATTACTGCATGAGAACAGGCCCTGTGCAGCCCTAAACTTTGCATACTCTCCCTAACAGAAGGTAGCCCAATAATAGAGATCATCTGAACTACTTTGTCTCCATCTGTTACAGTTTGGACCATTATATTTGATCAGAGAGTTTAGTAAACCAAATTGATCATTCATTTACACTCTCACTTGTGATTTTATAAAATTGCATGTGAATGTAGAAGAATTCAGTCAAAAATAAAAAGGATACAACCAGTGATTGCATACATATCTTGAGTTATGTGTGTATGTAGTAGTTTAACTTTTAAGACATTGCTGCTGTTAGGGACTGTATATGATCACAAGTGAATATATGAAATGTAATTCCCTCAATATTTCATAGGTTCATTGGCCTATTTCTGTGATTCGTTTAAACGACTCGGGAGTATGCCCAATGACTGACTTCAAACTTTCACTACTGAAAGTAGTTCCCTGCAACACAAAAAGAGGAATCAGACAAGTATTGGGTACAAAGGTCACAACTCTTTGCCAATGCACCGAAGGAGACAGGACACCATTATTGGGATCTTAACGGCTGCACTCTTTATTTAAACCAATTACAATCATAAATCAGGTGGGGGTAATCACCGAATGCGATATGGGTCCAGTACTTGAACCATAACCATAACAATAGGAACCCCGTGGGTGGTTCCGATGTACCCTTGATTACCACCCACAATTGTTGTGAACTTGATCCGTGCCCGTCCTGGTTGGTAAAAGCTTCCAGGGAGACGCTGGGGACGGTGCTGGCAAGGGTAGTGAACGCGTCCTTTCGACAGGGGAGGTTGCCGCCCTGCCTTAAAGAGGCTGTGGTGTGCCCCCTGTTGAAAAAACCATCTATGGACGTGGATGCGCTTGCCAGCTACCGCCCTGTCTCTAACCTTCCCTTTTTAGGGAAGGTTATTGAGCGGGCAGTGGCGCTCCAGCTCCAGGTGCAGCTGGATAGTATAGGCTTCCTAGACCCTTTTCAATCTGGGTTCCACCCCGGCTATGGCACCGAGACAGCATTGGTGGCCTTGGTAGACGACCTCCGCTGGGAGATGGACGCAGGATGTTCAACATTTCTCATCCTGCTAGATCTCTCGGCTGCTTTTGACACCGTGGACCATGGGCTGCTGCTGAGGCGACTGCGTGACCTGGGGGGTCTGGGCGGGACCGTTCTTGAATGGTTCCGCTCATTCCTCTTGGGGAGGAGCCAACGGGTAGTGTTGGGGGAGGAAACATCGTGCCCCCGCGCTTTACCGTGTGGTGTTCTGCAGGGTTCAATCTTGTCTCCGCTGTTGTTTAACATCTACATGCAGCCCTTGGGGGAGGTCGTGAGAAGGTTCGGGGTGCGATGTCACCAGTATGCTGATGATACTCAGCTGTACCTCTCTTTTTCTACTGACCCAGACCCTGCTATCTCGTTGCTTTCCCAATGTTTGGAGGCCGTGGCGGAGTGGATGCAGCTGAGCAGACTGAAGCTTAACCCCGATAAGACGGAGGTGATGTTGATGGGGAGAGCGAAGGGGTGTGTGGCCCCCCTGGTTGGGGGGGGTTCGCCCTCCTGTAGCTCTGCAGGTTCGGAGTCTGGGGGTGATACTGGACGCGGATCTGCGTCTGGAGCGGCAGGTGGAGGCAGTCGCTAAGGCTGCCTTCCGCCAGCTATATTTAGTATGCAGGCTGCGTCCGTTTGTCTCCGGCCCGGACCTGGCCTCCCTCATCCATGCCTTCGTCACCTCGAGGCTCGACTACTGTAACGCGCTCTACGTGGGGCTTCCCTTGTTCTTGGTTCGGAGGCTGCAGCTGGTGCAGAATGCGGCGGCTCGTCTTCTTACGGGGACGGGTCGCCGGGAGCATATTACACCGGTGCTCCGAGCTCTGCACTGGCTGCCGATAGCGTGCCGAGCCAAGTTCAAGGTGTTGGTGATGGTTTATAAAGCCCTACACGGTCTCGGCCCCTCATACCTCAGGGACCGCCTCGCCCTCCGTGCCCCAGAGCGGCTCCTGCAGTCTGCCAGGGGTGCCTTCCTGGAGGTCCCCCGTGTTAAGCGGGGGGCCACGATGGAGAGGGCATTCTCGGTCGTGGGACCGCGACTGTGGAACTCCCTTCCGGAGGAAGCTCGCCTGGCCCCTAGCCTATTAATATTCTGGTGAAACTGTAAGACCTGGCTGTTCACCCAGGCCTTTGGGAGGGAGGGTGAGTAGGGTGGGGTTTTAATTCCCCCACCTATTTTTGGTTCTTAGTGTTTTGTTTGCCCTGTATATTATTTTATAATATTTATGGCTGTTTTAAATTGTTTTTATAGTGTTTTAAAAGATTGTTGGAAGCCGCCCCGGGCTGCGTGCAGGAGGGGCGGGGTAGAAGTTTTATAAATAAATAAATAAATAATGTCTCCCCCTCTCAGTGACCCCGGCCACAGGTGAGGGGGACCATAACTTCTTGAACAGGAGTAAGGATGAGGGCGCCTGCCGACGGGGGACCATACTTGTCCCTACCGCCCTCGCTCAATGCCCCTCCCAGGGAGGTTGCCCCGCTGCTTGTCATACCCTGCATTCCGGCGAGTGGGTCTCCCCATCTCTTAAGGAGATTACTCTTACTTACGGCCTATCTATCCTATGCTAACCTATAGTATTGGACCCCTGCAGAGTGCGACAATGATTAACATCAGCACAACACCACCCCAAGTACTAGGGGAGAACCAAATACCCAACACTGCGAGGAAGGCGAAAAACAAGAACCCGATTATTGGGCCAGTGTCACCAGCGAGGTTACCTGGCCGTTGCTTGGCAACAAGCTACCCACTTGCCATGACAAAGGGGATCTCATCCCCCACTCTGGCAACTGGTTTCAGCATTCTGCCCCCAACTGAGCTTACAATCTGTTTAACCCTTCGCATCACACCGCACATATCCCCAAAATGTGAGTAATCTCCCCCAAATGGGTGTGTTGCCCCCATGTCCCCATGACAGCCAGATCAGGGTTCCTGCAAAAATTCCTTCCTGGCCCCGAATGGCGGCCGATAATAATCCGCAGTGCAAGGGGAAAGGGTGGGTGGGTGCCGTTCCTTAAGCTTGGGCCACAAGTGGGGCGGAGCTGCCTGAACCGTCTCTTGAAAACACAGGCCACGCCTCCTAGGCACGACCCACGTGCCTAACCTAACCATTTTGAGCCGGCGGGGCTGCCTAGCAACCCCGGCCGGGTACTTGGGACCTAGCGTGGCCACTTCTATCTCCCGCTCTGGGGGCTCCTTGCAGCCCCAAGGCAGGAAAATTCCCTAGTTGCCCTGACCCCCTCTTTACCCGAGCGTGGCAAGGAGCCTTCCACCGTCCACACACACACACACACGCACACCCTGTGAGGGGAAGGGGAAGGCGGAGGCAATTATTTCAGTAAACAATCAGTCTAGGGATATCCCCCCCCCCTCCTGCCACACACACCGCATGTGGGTTCCCTCTGCCTCCACCATTCTTAAATCAATAGGATCCCCTAATTTGGGATCCCGAGGGAGGAGTGACAGTTCTGACATCTGCTAGGGACCTTGGGTATCTTACACAGTAATGCTGCTCCCATCAGGGAGGGTCCCACAGTGTTTGAAGTCATGTCATGGCTCACATATCCAACTTGCCTCACCTCATATGGAGATGCCTCAGCTTTCCTTATTTCCACTTCTGTTATCCTCCATTTTGGCATTTAAGCTTTGCCCTTGCACTGGACTGCTGAGTTGCAACAATTAACAATAAACCTAACATCCACCTGGGCTTAAACGTGCCCCACAATCTGCACAAACTGCAATCAGAGAGTGATGCCACTACAGAGAAGGCAACCTCCCACCCTCCTCCCAAAAAAAACAATCCCAAAACAAAACACTGGCAGCCCTGGTCAACCAGCATCAAAGGGAAAATAAACTCCTTCCCAGTCCCTCAGAACACAAGGCAACTAGCAGGACTATCATGCCAGTACAAAAGGGTAGGTGGGTGTTCTCTTTCCATGTCTAAGTCTGGCTCTACCATGAGTTTCCTCCTGCCTTCCTTTTTAAACAAAGGGCAGGGCAGGCCACACAAGGCCTCCCACTCCTGCCCAAAGTTTCTGGATCAGACAAACAGCCTGGTCCTTTGAATTCCCTCCTACGGTGCTTCCTCCACCCCCCACCCCCCAAGCCTTGCTGTCTTCTTCCCAAATGTAGCAAGAGGGAACAAGGTTCATCCCCTCCCCCTTTGTGGGGGGATTACAATCATTGATTGCACATTTTCACAGCAATGTATTATGTGGTAAAATGTGTATGTCAATAACTAGAATGCATACACTAAAATCTTCATAGCATTTGCAGTAATGATCACATAGGCCAATGGTAGACAAGCATGATAGTTTGGCAGGACTTAAAGGTAATTTGGGTTACAGAGCCCAGCTGACTGATTCTGACGGCCCACATGGCTTACTATTTGTCTCATCAAGTTTGCATCCAAAGACTGAACAGAACAGTTAACTGAGAAATCATAATTAATTCCCAATATTCATATGGTACATTAAATGAAACATTAGTTGCAACTTGTAAACAGCCGCCGACAGAGTGGGAGGAAGAGGGAACCTTACTGAGTTGAAATATTCTGGATAAATTTCAAAAGCAGTGACGAAAGAAATGGAGACCATATGGTACACTAGCAATGTGTTGCCAAGCTAAACTTGTGGAGGTTAGATAGAAAACAACGCTTAATTAATTGAAAGTGGTATCAATCCATTGATATGTTTCAACCTAAATTTACAATGACTTCTCTTTCAGTTTCTGGACCGTTCAAAGCAATCCTGTCACTCAATATTATTGACACCACCACTATTACTTTACAGCTGATTTGGTTAACGCTCTGTGTCATGTAATCCAAATGCTGTTACTTTGTAACTGAGCAGCAATTAGAATATATTGTCCTTGTTGCATAGTTACATGAAGCACCAGTGTGATGTGTATGAACTGCATAATTATACGGTGGGCCTTAAAATTACAGGATCATACAGTAAGAATTGTGTAAAATTCTCTGTTTTTAACCACGATATAACAATCGGAACATTTCCATTACCTAGCAGTTAGTCTAAGAAAAACATTTCTTAATGCCAAGGCCCCCCTTTGCATTCTATTATTTCATAAACACAGGCTAATGGAAGCTATAGAAAAGCTGAGACTGCAGGTGTAAGGTCTCCTTCAGAAAACATCCTACCCCCTTGCAAGTTTATCATGTGTCCCTTAATCTGCATTTGTCTTCACACAACAGCTGGATTCCCTACATTTCAATAGCCCTTCCCTACACCCCTGTGGAATTTTCCACACTGCAAAGGAAGCAGACTCTCTCTGTAAGGAATGTTCTGGAAGTATCATAGAGGGGAGGAAGAAGTTCCTGCTCCAAGACTCTCTGCCCACTCTTCTATGCTCACTTGGAGGCAGAGCTGAAAAGAACAGGGAATTTTGTATTTACAAGTATTTATTTGCTACCAAATATTCAAATAAAATTTTTGAACCAACATGGTATTTGCATAAAATTGTAGAATCACAGAGTTGGAAAGAACATTGAGGGTCATCTAATCCAACTCCCTGCTTAGATGGATTAAGACTACACATCCCTAACAGATGGCTGTCTGGCCTCTTTTTGAAAACTAGGGATGTACGAAGAGAACCGAGTTCAGAAATTCGGTTCGAAAATTGAGTTCGGTTCAAAAGTTCGGTTTGGTCGACCCGAACTATTTGAGTTTGGTCAAATCCCGAACTTTCAAACTGAGTTCGTACATTCAAAACCGAGTTTTTTTGCCTTCCCGAACTGGTTCTGATTCGACCAAACAGTTCGGTCGAATTCAAGTTCGGTTCGAAAGTTTGGCTCAGTCGACTGAACTATTTGGGTTTGGTCCGAACTCCAAACTTCCGAACCACGTTTGCACATCCTTGTTGAAAACCTCCAGTGACAGAGAACCTCTGACCTCACAAGGCAACTCCTTCTATTGCTGCACAGCTCTTACTGTTAGGAAGTTTGTTCTGATATTTAACCAAAATACCTCCCTGTAACTTGAGCCCAATATTTCAAGTCCTGACCTCTATAGTAAAGAAGAACAGTCCCTTGCCATCTTTTTGGTGGCAGCTCTCTAGATATTTGAACACTAATATGTCTCCCATTAATCTTCCCTTTGCTAGACTAAACATACCCAGTTCCTTCAGCCTTTACTCGTAAGACCTGCTTTCCAGACCCTTTATTATTTTTGTTGTTCTCCTCTGAATCCACTCAAATTTATCAATGTCCTTCTTGAAAGGAGGCATCAAAACCTGGACACAGTGCTTCAGTTGAGGTTTGACCAGTGTTGAATATAGTGGAATTATTACCTTCACTAACTTGAAAACTATCCTTCTGTTAATGTGGTCTAAAACTGCATTCGCCTTTTTTGAAGACACATCACACTGCTGACTCACATTCAGTTTACGATCAACCACAATTAGTGCTGAAACTCTGTGTTCAAAATTACTAAGTTTTTACCAAGTATCTCAGCTCAAGGAATCAACCTGGTACTAGGTAAAGCCTCAAATGAGCAACATATTCGGCTTTTCCTACCCCTATATAAGGGTACTTGGAAAATACTTGGTACTCTGTTTTATTTTACTGAGTATTTTACCAAAAATTGAGGCTGAACGTTGGAAGCCGGTCCTCAGAACTCGCAAATAATTTTTTTACTTTTCAGTTCAGCCCTAACCACAATCCCTACATTCTTTTTACATGTGCTGCTGCCAAGCCAGCTATCCCCCCATACTATACATTTGCATTTGGGATTTCTTCCCTAAATGGAGAACCTGACATTTATCTTGGCTGAATTTCATTTTATTAATTTCAGACCAGATTCCCAGCCTATCAAGATTTTTGTCAAATTCCAGTTCTGTCTTCCAAAGTGTTAGCTACCCCTCACAGTTTTATGTCATCTGTAAACTTGATAAGAAAACCCTCCACTCTTTTGTCCAAGTCAGTAATACTTTGGTTATTCCATTTTAGGTACCTTGGTCATTCTGTTATTTATTTATTTATTTATTACTTTAATTTCTTAGCTGCCCCCTCCTGCCAAGGCAGCTTGGGGCAGCTCACAACATATAAAGTCATACAAAATATAAAACACAATAAATAATAGCACGGAATAAATAAAAGGTTATAAAAAACTGTATAAAACAACAATAAAATATCCCAGAGCACAGCAAAAAAAATAACCTCCCCCCCCAACCATCCATCCATCCATCCCCCATCTCCCTCACCGAAGGCCTGGCGGAAGAGCCAGGTCTTACACTGTCTTTGGAAAGAGGGAAAGTCAGGGGCCAAGCGGACGTCCGCTGAGAAGGAGTTCCACAGCCTCAGTGTGGCCACCGAGAACACCCTCATCATCATTCCCACCTGCGAAACTGGGGGGAACCTGAGGAGAACACTCCCAGCCGGCTGCAGGAGCTGATCCAGGACCCAGGGAGTGAAGCAACGGGCACCCGCATTCTACACCAGCTACAGTCTCTGGACCATTACCGAGGGTAACCCCACATAGAGCGCGTTACAGTAGTCTAGTCTTGAGGTGATGAAAGCATGGACGATGATGGCTAGGTCAGAGTCCGAGATGTACAGCTAAAGCCGATGCACCAGTTGTAATTGGCGAAATGCACCCCTTACCACAGCATCCACCTGGAAATCCAGGCGGAACTGTGAATTGAGGAGCACCCCTAGATTACGGACCTGAGGGACCAATGGAGGGCGAACCCCATCAATGATAGGTGCCACCACTCCATCGGCCTGTCCCACCAGCATCACCTCCATCTTGTTGGAATTCAGATGGCTCACCCTCATCCAGTCCCGAACAGCCACCAAACACCGGGTAAGCACCAAGACTGCCGGGCCTGGATAAGTTGAAAAAGAAAGATAAAGTTGGGTGTCATCACCATACTGATGACACTGCACAACAAACCCTCCAACGACCTCACCCAAAGGCTGCATGTACACACTGAACAAGAGAGGGGACAGAATGGAACCTTGTGGGACTCCACACAGGAGGCCCCGGGGAGATGACGAGCAATCCTCCAGCACCACACACTGAGTCCTCCCGGCCAGAAACAAACGGAACTATTCAAGAACAGTCCCACCCACCACAGCCCGGTCCTGCAAGCAGGTCACCAACATCTTGTAGTCAACAGTATCAAATGCAGCCGAGAGATCTAACAGGATCAACAGGGTCAACCGACCCTGGTCCAGCTCACGGTAGAGATCATCGACCAAGGCCACAAGCACAGTCTCAGTGCCAAAACCCAGACAAAAGTTGAACTGCCAGGGATCCAGAGAGCTGACACGGCCTTGATGCCCCTGAAGCTGCCAAGCAACCACCGCTCAATAACCTTCCCTAAAAAGGGAAGGTTAGATACTGGTCAATAGCTGGCCAGGGAGTCAATGTCAAGTGATGATTTCTTGAACAGAGGCCACACCACCACCTCTTTGAGGCAGCCCTGGCACTCTGTCCTCCCTAGCAAGCGACGGACCCAACATCTCCCAGTTGGCCTTGACCAGCGAGGACAGGCATGGATCTAGTTCACAACAGGTGGCTCTAACCGTCCCAAGGAGTAAGGACATCCTCCACATCAGTGGGTGACACCCACTGAAACTGTTCCCAGAAAACTGGACAAGGCGGGGCTTCCTTTACCTTTGATTCTCCCACTGTGGCAAACACGATGTCGAAGTCATGGTGAATTCGATTGATCACAGTAAGCACCGGAAGATTCCAGTTCCAGGTGGAGGCAGACAGGCCTGACTGACCAGTCCCCTCACCACCCGGAAAAGCTCAGCTGGATGCCACTTTGTGGACTTTATGAGAGCAGCAAAGAACTGCTTCTTTGCTTTCCACACAGCCACGGCATAGGTTCTTAAACTAACTCTATGCCGCAATTGGTCGGCTTCAGCCCGAGTACGACACCACCGTCGCTCCAACCGCTGCCCTTCCCACTTCATCTGCCGCAGGTCTTTCATCCTCCGTAAACCAGGGTGACCTGCATTGTCAGCGTTCAGGGAGTGGATGCCTAGGAGCTTTTCCGTCGATGGCCTCCGTTAGCAGAGAATAACAAAGCACCACGAGGTCATTGAGCGAGTGGTGGTCGAGATCAGAGGGTAACTCCCCAAGAGCATTCCAGAAAATTTCTGGTTCCATAAGTCTCCGGAGGCGAAGCAACCGAACTAATTCTATACCTTTCCAGGGAAAGGCATGCACCAGGAGACTGGCCTGAAGGAGGTAATGATCCGTCCATGACAAGGGCACAGCTGTCACCTCCCCCACCAACAGAACCCTCACCTAGGGGTGGGAATTTCGGTTCCCCCGGTATCCGAAACTGCCGGTATTTTGCTGTACCGGCAGTTTTGGATTAACCCGGTAATCTGGGGTACCGATTCCCCGTGCCGGATTTTTTTTACATTGTGGCCATTGAAAGGAATGGCCTCAATGTAAAAAAAACACAACCCCCCCCACTCACTTTCGCTCCCCCATCCAGACTGCGCGGGTGGAAGGGGGAACACCACACCCACCCACCCTGCCCAGCCTGTATTTTTTTAATTTTATTTTAACCTGAAGTCCGGCTGCTAGTGCAGGCTCCGGGCTGCCGCCGCACCGCCCACACCACCAGCAACCAGGGTGATCCCTGGGGTGGGGTGTTAAACCCCAGTGATCGCCGGACCCCCCCCCCCACCCAGATCGCCTTACTTGGTTTCCCCGGAAGGCCTAGTAAAGTGCTGAAGGGAAGCCAGCTGCCACTAGCGCTAAAGCCATCTGGACCCGCGCCAT
This sequence comes from Sphenodon punctatus, assembly GCA_003113815.1. Taxonomy (NCBI): domain Eukaryota; kingdom Metazoa; phylum Chordata; class Lepidosauria; order Sphenodontia; family Sphenodontidae; genus Sphenodon; species Sphenodon punctatus. The sequence goes on along the minus strand of QEPC01007581.1, from coordinate 415,215 downwards.
GCTGCTGCCGCCGCCGCCACCACCCAGAGGACAAGTAAGGTGATCTGGGGGCGGGGGTAGGGCAATCCCTGGGGTGGGGTTTTTTAAACCACCACCCCACCCCAGGGATCGCCTAGTACCTGCTGGTATGGGCTCCGGGTTGCCATCGCCAGTGCGACGGCAACCCCATTGAAATCAATGGGGAAAAAAATGGTACCAGTATACCGTCTTTAATCCGGTAAAGCTGTTTTTTGTAAACCGGTAACCGTTTTTTTGCCCCAAGTCCCACCCCTACCCTCACCTCAAGGCCTGTGCAAAATATTAAGTCCAGGGTATGCTCCCCATCATGTGTCAGGCCTACAACCATCGGAGACAGTCCCATGGTTGCCGCAGCAGCCATAAACTCACACTCCACACACACACACACCCAAGGCTGGTGTCGGTGTGAATACTGAAGTCTCCCAAGACCACTATCTTCGGGGACCACAAGACCACCTCTGACACCAGGTCCGCTAGAGCGTGCAGGGATGCTGCCGTACAGGAAGGAGCAAGGTATACTAGCAGCAGCCCTAATCTGTCTCTGGCAAAATCAATTACAGAGGCTCTCTATGCCAAACACAGTTTGCACAGGATACCTCCTCATAGTCCAAGTGTCCTTAAAAATAATGGCTACACCTCCCCCACTCCCCATCCCTTCAGCCGTGGTCATGGCTATTGTGTTTCTGGCACTTCATTAACTTCATATTATGGTATTTAATGCTATTGTGCACCATACTGTTGCAGGTTAGAAAGACTGTCTGTCCAAGGGACTTGGACTTGAGCAAGGTCCCAGCAGTGGGAAGATCTGCCCCCTGAAAAGTGCTATGATGTCAGGGGGCTCTATAGAGAATGGAGCCACACTGGGAAAAGGTGGGGGGAAGGCTTAGTACTGCTCCTTTTCTGATATAGTCCTGCCCCTTACAGACTGTAGTGACATTAAAACATTTCATGGGGCAGGGCCACCCAGTCACAATAGGCACAGGCTCAGAAGAACTTGGCTGAATCGGATCTGGACTCAGGTCAGACCCAGGTCAGTTGGGCTCAGTGTCAGGGTATGTGAGTGGCAGCCAGGATGTAGGCAAGCAGCTGGAGTGGGAGCAGGAGAGGCTAAAACATGGTTGGGAGCAAGGGCTGGAAGGGAAGCAAGGATAAGGCAAGGCTTGAATGAGGCAAGAAGCAAAACAAGGCAAGACTAGAGGAACAAGAGCAGGTTGGCAGAAACAAAGGTAAGGAGCAACAGGAACAATATGAGAACAGGAATACCCCCACTCTCATCCTCAGTGACTTCAACATTCACATTGATGTCCCTTCTCAGCCCTCCATCTCTCGCTTCCTCTCACTAGCCTCCTCCTTCAACCTCCACCTTTGGACCAACTCCCCCACCCATGCTAACGGCCATTCTCTTGAAGTCGTGTTATCAAGGAACTGCTCTGTCTCTGATCTCTCCTTCGATCCTCATCCCATCTCTGACCACTTCCTTGCCTCTTTCAATGTCTCCCACTGTCCCCCTTCCTCTTCCCCTTCTCCATGCCCCTTCCATGACCTACAGGCCAATAACCCCCTGGACTTTCCCTTCTCTCTCTCCCCCCTTCTCCCCTCAGTCTTCTCCTCCTCCTCCCGACTCTGCCATTTCTGATTCAATGCCTCTCTCTCCACCACCATTGACTCCCTTGCCCCCCTCTCCTCCCGCCCTGCCCGCTCCCACAACCCCCTTCCTTGGCTCACCCCAGTATCCGCCACCTCCACTCCTTCACCCGTGCTGCTGAACACCTTTGGCGCAAATCCCACTCTCATGCTGACTTACTTCACTTCAAATTCTGTCCCTTCTCCCTTACTTCTGCTGTCTCCCTCGCTAGACAGAATTACTACGCCTCCCGCATTGAGTCCTGTTCTCGGGACCCCCGCCACCTGTTCTCCACCTTTGACTACTCCTCCTCCCTCTTCCCTTTCTGCTCAGTATCTTGCTTCCTTCTTCATCTCCAAGATAGACAAGATGTGCCTCAACATCGCTTCCCACTCCTCTCCTCTTTCTACTCCCTCCCCTCTCCCTCCTCTCCTGTCCTCCTTCCCTCCCACCTCCCTTGAGGAAATCTCCTCCCTGCTCTCCTCCTCCAACCCTTCCACTTGTCCCCTTCACCCAATCCCCTCCTGCCTCCTGACCTCCATTGTTCCCACTGTCGCCTCTTCCCTCCTGCACATCATCAACCTCTCCCTCTATATTGGCTCCTTCCCATCCGCCTTCAAGCATGCCACTGTCTCTACTATCCTCAAAAAGTCCACTCTTGACCCCTCTGACCCTTCTAGCTACCGTCCTGTCTCACTCCTTCCTTTTGCTTCCAAGCTTCTTGAATGTGTTGTCTACTCCCACTGCCACAACTTCCTCTCCGCCAACTCCTCCCTTGACCCTTTCCAATATGGCTTTCGCCCCCTTCAATCTACTGAAACTGCTCTCGCTACGATCACCAAGGTGCAAGTGGGGGCAGCTGCTACTCCAGTAACCCTAGGGGCATGGTTCAAGACTTCAGTCCTTACATGCATGCCCAAATATTTGGCCTGAGAAAATCCCCAGGCTTTGTCACCAACTTTGCTTCTTCTAGGAGACCAACTAAACAAGACTACAATCATTCCTTATGGCTTAGCAGAAAGGTGTCACATTTGTGTCAGAAGGGGCAATGAAACACACTCACCAATTTTAAAGCACATAAGCACTGTGCAAAGGAAACAAAAGGGTAATTTCCTTAAACGCAAGCATTCCAGCTCAGCAATAGAAATACAATTAGAATACACTGGACATCTCTATCCAGGGAGGGTAAATGAAGACCAGATGGATGGAGGAAAAGGTTAGTATATGAAAATGATCAAAAAGGCAGATTAAGAAACCCTTTAGGACTTGAACACTGATTGTGTGAATTTAAATTACTTTGGGATGGATGGAAATTTAAATTGTTCATCAGCAAGGGAATGTCTAAGTACTCAAGAGTTATAAATTGCTGCCCCTTGCATAGTTGGAGCCTTAACCCAGTTCAGGTTTCTTATGAGAAAACTGGACAATAACCCTTAAATTATTGGTTCAGAATTTACAAGAGATTTTACTCGTGATTAGAGCTGAAACAGGTACGTGATTTATCACCCACATGTCATTCCTGCAATTTTGGGCACTGTGGTGGATACTCGACAAGTGCTGACTGGGTCCTGATTACCCAAGAAATCAGGAATTATAGGTACTGGTTTACTAATTACCAATCAGTAAATTGGTTCGGGAAAATAGCGAAAAACATGAGGGAAACTTGAGTACTCAGGACAGAAACACCAAAAATAGGGACCGGGAGACAGTATTCCAGGACTGAGAGTCAGAAAATCGGGACATTGGCCACTAATCAGGTACCAATTAGTACCCAAAGGAAATGGGTCACGTACCGGAAATTTGATGGATTTACACATTTTGCAAATATTAATTTTAGCTCGCAATCCAGCTAACCAATGACTAGTCTTCAACAATGAGCAATAACTGATGCTTTTGAAAAAGGTGCAAGATTTAAGGCAAATGCTGAATAATCTGAGCAGTACAGGTCTTTTCTTAACCCTGATAATTGGAAATTGGCATGAGGCAATTTCCAGGAGGTTTGACATCCTTCCCCACTCCAAATTGGTGTCATTAGCTGTTAAAGCTCTGGATGTTATTGTCCCCCATGTAGATGTTCAATCATTCTTTGAAGTTATAATGTGCTACAGGTATAGAACAGGAGGGATGAAGGTGCACAAGTGTATGAGTTCTCTGTAATGCCATAGAGTTACATTGCTGAGGTAGACTCAATGTCAGGGTCCAAAGCTGGGGCACAGAGAGTAGTGCGGTACTGGTGCCGGGTAAGTTGGTTCAGGATCAGTGCTGGATACGTTGGTGCAGAAATGGTGTCCAAAGAGCTGGTGTCAGAACTGGAGTCCGGGATTCCAGGGGCCATGGTAGGAATTGGAACAGACCAAGGGGGCAGGCCTAGATGAGGCAGGACTGGACGAAACGAGACTAGGCAGAGCTGGTGCTGGACAGAGTGGGCTTCCTGGTCAGTCACATAGGGGACACATCGCACAGATGACGGGCACCCATCGAAGCATATGCCAAGCTCCAGTATCCTCCTGGCAACCATACTCATCAGCAGGAGTAGGGCATGTGATGTTGGCTGGGGACAGTAGACAACCAATCAGGGAACAGTGTGAGCTGAAGGAAAGGGCTCAGAAGTAGAGTTAAAACAGGTACTATAAAATAAAATAATAATAATAATAATAATAATAGTTTATTGAGAGACCAAAACGTCATTTCAAAAATTTGATAGAAATTTAACATAAAACTAAAACAGACATACAATATAATTTTTAAAAGGGCATCAGAGTAGCCATAGAAAGTCGGCTAAATAATCTCAGACAGTGCAATGAAAAGCCGTAGATAAGTAAGCATTACATGACACAATCGACTCCAGCATACCCTGTTTACCTTTTCAAATTTGCCTACCACCAAAAAATTGGCTCAGTTTGATGTCCAAGACATCAGCACAAAAGGAGGCCATGGACCTGGAAGTATGAGTATCCTTGGCACAGAGCACCCAAGCCAATATTATATCATAATTTGCCGGGGATTGATTACAGAGAAACTGGCCAAGAAGCTTCCTCCTCAGAGCTGCATAAATTGGGCAAATAAATATCACATGGTTTAGGTCTTCCATCTGCCCAAGAGAACAGTTCGAGCATAGCCTTGATTCTCTTTGTAAACCTAGGTACCTACCACTGAGGTTACCTGATGGGAATGAATTAAATTGAAACAGCAAAAACGCATGCTTTTTGCGCCAATCAAGCCAACGCATAAAATAAGTAGGCTCTCTCGTGCAGTGGATTACCTTGTGGATTACCTTGGCATAAAAGGGAGCCACTCTCTGGTTCAACAAGGCTGCTGACTCAGATTGCCTTTCCTGGCCGCTGATCCTTTGTTTCACCACCGCCGTTGCACTCTTAAAGTCAAGCGAGAGAAGGAAGGGGCTAGAAAAACCTAAATTCCCAACTTCCTTCTCAATGGACACACTCCAAGGATTGATTCCAGGTGCCTTAGCTGTCAAGTTAATAAGAGAGTTATATTTGGAAGGAAACAAATAGATCTTCAACCAGTATTTGATGCAGGCAAAAAGCGCCTGAGACTTCAGGGGAGAAGAAGCTGTTTTGGCCCTCAGCAACGCCTGGGGGGTACCTCTTGGAGCCTTTAGAATTGTTCGAAGGAAATTATTCTGCAGGGAATCGATGGTATTTAAAAAGGCCAATCCCCAGACAGGGAATGCATATAGGAGTTGGCTTATTGCCTTAGCTCTAAATAGGCAAGTGGCCGGTTTGACAAGGCGACCTCCGTGGGAGAAAAAATAACTCTGAATGGTGCAGGAGGTTTTTTTTGCCTGACCCAAGCTGACTCGAAGTGTAGTCGCCAGCTCCTAGACGTTGAGAATAATACCCCCAAGTATCTATAGGAAGAAACCTGTTCGATTAGATGATTACCCATGCGCCATATATGGGCCGATTTCCTACTACCCATCACCATAACTTTTGTTTTGGAGAAATTGATCACCAAATTCTCCTCCTGACAAAAATCCATAAATCTCAGCATACTTCTTTTCAAACCAATAGGCGTCTGGGAAATCAAGACCGTATCATCCGCATAGAGGAGAATAGGTATCTTACGATCCGCCAGTTTAAGCGGGTGGGTATCCACTTTGGCCATATACGGAACTACATCGTTTAGAAAGAAATTAAACAAAGCTGGGGCCAAAATACAACCCTGCCTAACCCCTCGAAAACCTTAATTTCTGGGGTAGGCGGGTTGTTGCGAGAATAACAAACCTGCATAGCGTTATTGCTATATAGCTTAGCCATAAGCAGTAACAGACGCCTATCGATAGAGGACCCACTCAGCTTATGCCACAGGCGATCCCTACCTATTGTGTCAAATGCGGACTTTAGGTCTACAAAGCACAAATAGAGTCGAGAGCCCTGGGCCAGCCTGGCATATTTAGTAATTAGCTGGTATAAGATGAAAACCTGATTAAGAGTAGACTGGCCCTCCCGAAAGCCAGCCTGCTCGAGAGCAATTATCTTGTTCTCATCAGCCCACAACTGAAATTTCATTAGAAGATGTTTGGCGTAGAGTTTCCCAATCACACTGAGAAGGCTTATAGGGCTGTAGTTAGTGGGAAGAGATACATCCCCTTTTTTTAAAATAGGGACAACTAGACTGTTAAGCCAGTTTTTGGGAAAGCTACCTGACGCATCAAGATAGGTGAACAGGGGCACCAAAACTTGAGCCCCCCAAACAGAATCTAATTTAAGAAGGTCTGCGGTGACCTGGTCACAGCCCAGAGCTTTCCCTGATTTTAGTTTGGCTATTAGGTCCTCAATCTCCACTGGTTGGACCGGTTGCCAAAGAGGAAGATCCTCTAAAGAAGACCCTCCTGGATTGAGAGTTATAGTACTCACATATGATTTAGCAAATAACTCTGAGAAGTGATTCTGCCAGACAGTAGGCAATATGGAAGTCGGTGAGTTCCCCGAAGGGCCCTCATGATTCAGTCTAACAAGGGACCAAAACTTTTGTGAGTCATTTCCCTAAGCAGCCTCGATAAGCACTGTCCATCTCACTCTGATAAATTCAGGTTTTTTCCTCAGGAGCAGGCTCCTGTACTCCCTTCTCGTAGAAGATAACCGAACACGATTAATTTGAGTAGGGAATCTAGCCACTCTTCTGGCAAAGCATCGAAGAGTTTTCCTCAATGTACGACAATCTTTATCAAACCACCCTCTAGATTTGTAAGGCTATGGTTGCAGAGTGTTTGGTACACTTAGGGAAGCAATAATTAACTCGATTAGGGTATTGAAATGGACAAAGGAATCAGGCTGCATATAACTTATACCAGATACTAATTTGACAACCTGTTCCTGCTGAGTGAAAGAGGGGAACATGTCGGCCAGCTCCTGTCAAAATCTTAGACGGACTTTGTTGAACGAAACTCCTTCCCTCTCCACTAAACTGGAAGTTGTCTGCCGAGGTACTTTTCCCGTACATGGGTCTTGTACAGATAAACATAGGGGAAAATGGTCTGCCAAAAACATAGGCAGTATCTGGAGTTCTCTAGTAATAAATAGGTGGTCCGCCTGTATGGCAAAATAGTTGATAGTACTCGAGCCCAGAGGACAGTGATAAGTGAAATTACCTTTCTCGTCACCAAACAGCAGCCCATTAAGAACCACTAGATAAAGATCGTCCATCAATTTGCTTAATAACGGAGCCCTAATACTGACTACTTTATCCAAGAAGCTACGAGCACTATTGAAAGGGGGAGCCAGGCACCCCTCCTGCGAGGTATCTAGTAGATTTAGCTTGGAGGCTCCCAATCGAGTATTGAAATCACTACCTATAATAAAACAAGCCTTAAGAAATTTCCCCTGTGTATCCCAAGTATATGACCTAATTACTTGCCAGATCTCATCCTGGTAATAAGATGATGAACTTGGAGGGATATCCACGTTTGCCAGTAGCAATTCAAAGCCGGAAGGAAACAAACAATAACAGATTGCAAAATATGATTTATATACACTTACTAAACAAATTTTAATGTTAGCAATTTTAGACACCAGAAAGGCCAGGCCTCCACTGAGCCTGCCCTTGGCAGTAGAAGAGAAGGCTGGAACACTTAGAACCTGGAATCTGGGGCAAATTATGTCCTTATTTGTCCAAGTCTCCTGGATTAAAATAACATCAAATAATTTCCAAAACGCCTGAAAGGAAGGATCAAAATAGTGAGCCGTCCAACCTGCTATATTCCAGCTTAATAAAGTCAGCAAAGTTGGATCATGCATGCCCAATCATTCAGGGCCCAAAGTTACCTCTGGAGCCAAATTGCCCTGGTCACAACTATCCCCCAAGGGGCTAAAAAGGGGCCCATTTGTACAATAAGCCTGAGGCTTGGAAATCCCACAAGAGGTCAACCCAGGGCCTGAGAGCCCAGAGGCCCCAAGCAGGGCCCTGGATGGTGTCATACTCTGGGATTCACCTGCACAGGGTGACACAGGCCACGCTGTCCATGGACTCACATTAATACAAGTATGGGTAATGGTGAAATCTGCGCCAAGCTTAGAGCATAGGGCGTCAGCCAAGCTATCCCTGTCCTCAGAAAAAGTCTCTACGGGCGGGATTGATATATCAGAAATCCCATTTAAAGGGGTTAGCCCCAGAGACTTTCCTTCTGGTAACAACCCAGAGAGCTGGTCAGATGTTAATATGTGGGTTCTCCTTAGGGCAGCCTGCGGCTGGAGGTTCATACTCTCCCCAGCCTCCAATCTTTCCAGCTGGGCAAAAAGAGAATCCATATGTCCCAGCACCTCCAAGTGGTTATCCGGGGTCATTATAGAATTTATTGGTGGCACCACTGGAGGGGCAGTCAACAATATGGTATGAGTGCATGGTGCAATCTCCATTGAATTGCATATGGAGGTCTCAATCAGTTTGCCGGTGGGTACCTGATTTGGAGATTGCACTACTGGCCCCATAGCTAGGCAGTCAGATTTGCTTTGATGGCTCTGACAAGAGGGGATAGCTTGGGAATTCTTGAAAATTGGAGGAATAATAGAGTTTGTCCCAGAGTCCCTACTATAAACCCTTGAAACAAAAATGGAATTTTCCCTAAGGAAACCTTCCTTATCAAAAATTAAGGAAACCCAACTTTCTGAGTCAAAAGAAATACTCAATATCCAGCACCTTTGGTTACAGCAAGATAATCAATTGAGCGAATGTTTTTACTAGTGATGGGAATGTTTTTACTAGTGATGGGCACCCTCGGGTGCTCTGCCACATCTAAAGCAGAGTTCCAGAAGGGCAACTTGCCCGTAGAGAGAGGAGAGATGGTAAATATCACATTATTGTTCAGTTTGGTATATTTCCCATCCTTAGTCAGCAACTCCTGATCACCCTTACTCTTTGTGGGAGCAAAGAATCTGAATAGATTCAAAATGGAGTTGGATAAATCCCCCAGCCCCACTCTAGCAATACATGTTGGGTTTTGTTTTGTTTTTCCCTTTCTTCCTGTAGCATCAAGACTGCAATTGGGGGTGGGACTGTTGGGGCATTCTGAAGCCTGGATATTATATTGTATATCAGGTGCCTTGTTGGTGGGGCCTGCATTCATGCTCATGGTCTAACTGATAGCCATATTTAGGGTCGGGTGACTGTGGGTTTTTCGCCTTCCCCTGTAGCATGGGTGTGACTCGCCTGTTTGGGACATCTGGATCCTCTTTTTCTAAAATTATTTCCTGTTATTTCAGGCATCGGCATACTCTGGTTGGTCCCAGTCTCTACTTGTAGCTATTTGGTGGAATTTCTTTGTGCGGATGGTTGGGGCGTGGCAGGTCCTGCAGTGGTGCAGGGGGATGGGCTATATGACCCTTGAGATCCCTTCCGGCTTTGTGACTCTATGAGATCTTCTCAGACCTTAGGAAATGCAAAAGGGAAAAAGGTGCACCCATGTCAGAGTTCCCTGTAATGGCAGGAAATTAAAGTGGAGAGACAGACTCAACAAGAGAGATGGGCATTTTTTCCTCTATTCCTGTTCCCCATCTGTAAATTGGGGAGAACTGTGCTGCCCAACCTCACAGTGGGGTTGTGGGAGTATATCTGTTGTAAAGTTTTTGAGGCAACTCAGGAACTATAGTGATGGCCTGTATGAAATGTCTTAGATGGATTAATGACTTGATGGATAGATTGCTTACTGAGTACCAATGAACAGGGATGTCAGTGAGTATGGGGGATAATGGTCCTCTCTCCTTTGGACATAATGTCCATTATCATAAATTATGCTTTTAGTCTATGTGTATTAGGAGTCTGAAGGGTCTCTGGACATGGATGCATCACTGGGTTTTTTTGTTTTTTGTTTGTTTTGTTTTTAAAAAAATGAAGAACCATCAACTAAAAAGCATTGCCATTTGCAACTGGAAGGTTGTCCACCATAACTCATATCTACCCTAGTACCATAATGATATTGAATGGAAAAATATGTGTTGGGTTTTAAGGATCATTGGGGCTCATTCACACAACACTCTTTTGAGACTGGGTAGTGGCACAAACCCACACTCAAAGACTCTCTTTACACAGGCGGCACCCATGCATGCCGTCTGCGTAAATCCCACAGGGGTTGAGGCTGACCGCTTTATTGAACACAGCCAATAAGGCATTTGGCTTTAAATCTCAAAAGAAGACACCTGCAGTAAACCCTAGGCCCTTATGCTACGCTGATTATCCCGGCCTGTCCCCTTGAAAATCATGCTAGCCTATAATAATATCCAACAATGGGTGAAGTCGCATGAGACGTTAATACACTTTGGGTAGTGTTATCCCAATTTGGGCACGTTAACACGCAATGCAGTGAATCGTATGGACAGCTGCTGCCAGCTGCTTACTCCACCCAGCGGTGGAGTGGGCAGCTGGCTGCTACGCGATACATCCTCTGGAAAAGGTCGGTGACACACTGCATGGTAACACTGCACAAAGTGGGATAACACTGTCCAAAGTGGGTTAACAGGCCACCTCCCATCTGACCGGCTAATAGGGCTGAGATGAGAGCAACTATTCCCGTTTCGTAGGGAAATGCTGATCTTTCAGGACTGCTTGCAAGTGTCCATCGGTACATCATCAGTTTCCAGTGATTCCACGCTTCTGTCATTTTTTCATCACTTTCTGGGACTTTTTGGTCACTTTTCAGGAATTTTACAAGAGTTTTATGGCAGTTTTATATAAAGCTGATACGAAAAATCTCTGAGTGTGCTGTTTTCAATGGAAACAGCTTTTTCGTCTTCATTTGTGTGAGGAGGAAATCTACCGGCATTTCCGACATTTTTTGCGATTGTCTGCTATATTCTGCCATTTTGGTAATTTCTGGTAATTTCCAGTATTATCGGTAATACTGTAAAATTACCAGAAATTACCAGAAACTACTGGAAATTGAAATGACAGAAAATAGTAAAAATTATGGAAAATATAAAAAATGACGGTAGATTTTCTCCTCACTCCCTAAAGGTCAGTATTTCTCAATGGAACGAGAACACCTGCTCTTGCTTCAGGCCTAGTTTTACAGCACTTTTATGGCAATTTCCAGCACTTCTCTTGTTCTTAGTCGACATGTTTTCATTTCCACAGATCCAGGAGTGCATGCGGGACACACACAAGGTGTGGGGCACACATGGGGTTCAAAATGTGAAAAATATTGGAAAATGGTGAAAGCCCGTATGTTTTCATGTCACGCAAATCTTGGCGAATGCCCTGCTTCCAACGGCAGCAGCACTCGCTGAGATTTTTTGTTTCAGATCTACCAGCCCATGCAGTCCTGCTGCAAGGTGAGGTCTGAGGATTGGGCCTGAAGGAACATGCTCTCCCCATACGTCCAACATCTGATTGGAGGAATGGGGGGCAGAGGAACGTTTGCATTCCTCCCACCTATCCAACAGCTGATTGGGGGTGGGGGGAACGCACACTCCTCCAGCCCCCTCCTTCAGCTGCGGGCAGGTGGGGGAGCATGCACGCTCCTCCAGAGCCCCCTCCCACTGTCTAGCTGTTGGACAGGTGGGGGGAGCACATACGCTCCTCCGCCATTCCCCCCCCCCATCAGCTGTCTAGCAGCAGCAGGCCTGATTCTGCAGCACAGCAGGGCATCCAAACCCGTGTGGCTGGTTTCTCGGCCTGACCCATGGTGTGCAGGGGCTGGTGATGGCCATGGTCGAAGGAGGGGAAAAGAAGGGGATAGATCATGTGGCCTTTTCTCCTCATTGGCCCAAAGTGTGGCCGTCATCTCATGTGGCTTTACCTAATGTCTCCTATTTTGAATCAAATCAAGTAAAGCATATATAAACAACTATTTGTGTCTGCTTTGATCAGATATTTATTTGTTTTTTCAGGTGGATTTTTCTGGTTATTTTTGGCCAAACAGCTGACTATCTGAACTAAAATGACTGACCATGCTACTCCACCACAACCCCGAAAAAGAAGAGTATCTAAAATGAAATATCTGAATAAATGGATAAACAAATACTGTTTCAACGGCAGATATTTATTGAGAGAGCAATCCAAAAATGTGAAAAATATCTTCAAATACAAACAACTATTTAAATCAGATCTAGGAGAAGCTAATATTGAGAAGCAGACCAAACGAAGTGGAATGGAACCCAGGAACCCGACCTCTGTCAGTTATTTTAGCATCTGGGCAAAGGAGATGTTAAATGCAGCCGATAACAGTGAAATAATGACCTAGCTGAAACAAATACCCTCCAGCACTGGTGTACTCATTTACCAGTTACCTCATTTGTCGAATTACCTCATTTGCAGGTCAAGTAGTAGGCACTACTCATATAGGATCTGATGAGTACCATAATTTACATGACTAATATACAGCGCCCATCCTCATGACCAAAGTAGATAGGCATAGCTAGCAGTTGCTCTGGAAGCTTTCCTAGTAGAGCTTTAGAAAGGCAGTGGAAAGGATGAAGGTTCAAGCTTCCTACAGGCAAAGAAACTGCATGGAAATAGCAGAGAATCCACCACACAGGAGACAAACCATAAATTATTATTTTCCAAAGTAAGCCTATAAATTTAAGTAATCACACCTTCAGCTTACCACTCAGGGTATTTTCAGACGTTACGAGAACACACTCAACCACAGACAATCCCCTGTGGTGGGGAATGGTCCCGTAACGTCTGTTTTATGCCCGCCAGAGGTTCACCACAGTGAACCTCTGGCGGGAATCAAAATAACCACGCTTTCGAGGATGGTCCGGGGACCATCTCCGAAAGCGTGGTCAAAGTGATTCCCGCCGGGGTTGAACACCCGGCGGGAATCACGTTTTGCCCCCAACAGACGTGACATTACCATGCTCAACCACGGCAGGATTCACCGTGGTTGAGCATGGTAACGTCTCATCTGGCCTCTGACCATGGCCTGGAATCGGCGGCCATATCGCCGCCAATTCCAGGCTGTGGTCAATACCCTGGGGGGCGGGTGCCGCGGCTGGATTGGCCCCTGAGCCCCTGAGTTTGCTGGCCGTGATAGGTCGATTCCGGCAGGGAATCAAAAGGGTAATTCCATGACGGGGCAAAAGCCGCCCCGTCACGTCTCAAATCACCCTCAGTAGAGATTTGAACCCTGGACCTATAAGTCTCCTGTGGCCTAATCTAGCAGGAGAGATATAGGGACAGCTGTGCCAATGCCCCCGCCCCCCCTTTTACATCCAAAATGGGTACTTGTTTCGATTGCAGGTATAGGGTCAGGTACTTGAAGGGCTACCCAAAAAATCAGATTTTATTCACAGGTAATAAATTCACTACTCATTTCAGCTAAACTATATCACCTGAAAAAGAAGCACACAGTTGCATGCTGAAATCACCAAAGTCCTACAAAGGAACTATGAATAGCTCACAAAAGCTGTGTGCCATGTAGATAACCCCGGCTTATACTAAGTAGATCAAAGTAAGAGGAACTATTTAGAGGGCAACCAATAATTGAAGGCACTAAGAGCAGCAGAAAAGCCAACTTCAGGTCATTTGTTTTTTAAACACATTCAAGTACTCTTTGCAAGGATGCAATTGTCAGGCAAACGAAATGGCATCTGGCTTCAATGAAGAAAAGAAATATCTTTTCCTCCTAGTGCCAGCAGAACGAGAGATGAACAATAGCCTGCTGTAACTCAGGGTTTATTTTCATTTGCTTGAAGAGGAATGACAGGAAAAAACAGATCTATCTCAGGATGTATTTGAAATAACTCCAAAAGTAACAGGAGTACTACTTTTCCAACACAAGAGACAATTAATCTGTGGAACTCATTGCCCCAGGATATTTTGAAGGCCAACCATAAAACTAGGTCCAAGAAAGGATTTGAGAAGTTCACAGAGGATAAATCCATTAACAGACACTAGAAATAGTCAGACCCTAAGGATGTTATTATTGTTAAGACTCACTGAACTGAAAATTATCCACTTGAGAAATCCCTGCTGTTAAAAATATGTGAGAAACATGAAGAAAGTAAGTTGAACAGGAAGTTCACAATCAAGGAGAAAGCTCCAGGAAGAACTACAAGAAAAAATGATGGGCCAAGAAAATTTTCCTTTGACTGGGGGGGTGGGGGGAATCTGTCAGTAAAAACAGCAGTTTTTCTGCTTTCCAACTGTCCCCTTTCCATATTCAGGGTGCTTTTAAACGAGACAAAATTCGCAGCTGATCCTTTACACAGCCACCTTTCTTCCTGTTGGTTTAAATGCTTCACGCGGTTTGCAGCTACATCTTTCGCACGTCACACCGGCCCTGCAATCCTTCCCCCTCACATCCGCATCAGCGATCTGCCGTCTTTCAAGGTAGTGAGACGGCAGTCTCACTACCTTGCAAGTGCTCGTTTAAAAGCGCCCTCAGTCCCATGAGTCAGCTTTGGGGTCTAGATCCTACCATCACTGAAATCAACAGGGGCCTTCCAATGGCCCTTTTTACAGCTAAAAATAGGATTTTTCTATTGTTTACTGCAGTTAGTACTGCAGAGACAAAACATCTAAAGGAGACTGAACTGGCTCCTACTAGCTATTCTTTGATTGCACATCTTTATCACAAGTTATAGATGAGCCAGAAAAAGGCAGAGGGCAGGAACTATACCTCAGTTCCCAGGCTAAGTAAACAGGGTTTTATTTAGATTAGATCTGGATTTACTGAGATACCCACAAAGGGACTCCACAATTTCTTTTTCTAAGGGCCCTTTTAGACGAGCAGGCCAATCTAGTGGATTGAAAAATCAATTTTTCAAAAATTTACCCACACCGGAAGTCGCCGGTCGCCAATGAAAACAGCGGCATCCAGCAGCTTGTGCATTATTTTTAAAACCAGATTTGTCAAACCCCAATATCGAGTTGACAAATCCGGTTTTAAAAATAATGCGTGAGCTGCTGGGCGCCTCTGTGTTCAATGATGTGCAGCGACTTCTGGTGCGTATAAATGCTCCCCGCATGACCTTTTTAAAAGCAGATTTTTCGACCCACTAGCTTGGCCCGCTTGTCTAAAAGCACCCAATAGGGTGATTTCAGACATGACAGGCGGCAGCATTGACCCTGGGCCACGGGTGGTTCGGACCACGGGCAGGGGTGAAGGGGCGCACCAACAGATGTTCGCCCCTTTGCCCCCAGTCGTGGGGACTGCCAAACCACGGCCCAGGGTCAATGCTGCCGCCTGTCACATCTGTTGGGCAACCCACCCCCCTCCCGGAGGGGGCGTGCGACGCAGGGGGTGGGGGCGCGCGACGCAGGGGGCGGCCGTACGGCCCCGCCCCCTGCGCTCCCCGGCCGCCCGCCCTCCCCAAGACAGGCAGCCACAGCGGCCTATCTGGCCACCGCCCGCCACCCACCGCCAGGACGCTGTGAAGGTAAGGTAACAGACATTACTTTTCCTTCACCACGTTCCGGATTCCCTCTAACACGCTTCGTTCGCCGCCATGGCGTGGAAGAACAAAGCGTGGTTAGGTTCACCGCGGGGGGTGGTTGACTGAAGTAAACATCTGGATGCGAGCAAACAGACTTTCACCTGCTTTCAACCCTCTCCGCGGTTGACTACAGTTGACTGTGGTGATTTCAGCCACCAAAATGTAAATGCTAAGATGGATGTAAGCACTAATGAAAAAGGACCAGGTCCAAAATTAATAAGTCAGGAGTGGTGCCTTTCATGGACAAGATGAGAGAATGAAAACTTTGATGGTCTAAGCACATAGAAAGAGAAGGCCATGATCACATATGTAAAAGTGCGCAAAGAATAAAAGGTAGAAGACAGCCTAGGGAGAGACCAAAAAGTCAATGGATTCAAGTGGTGATAAGAGACATGGAGAAATACAAAGTGACAGCATATCTGGCATAGGACAGAGAGGAAGGGAGGAGGAGGAGAAGGTGGAATCCAAATTAAAGAGAAATTAGGGGGGAGAACCTAAAGCAGAATATCATTTGTCAACACACACACACCTCCTTGAGGAAAGTGTTGCTGTGCCCATTTCAGAGGTAAGGCAACTAAAGCACATGAAGATGACAAACCATTAGCTGGGAGAGCAGTCAATGGAATCCAGAAGCCCTGGTTCAGGTTGGATGTAGGGATGGAGAGAGGAAGCACTGACTAGAACCATTTTAGTCTGGTTTCTTATGTGATCACTGCATGTTTCCCCTTAACTTTTGATCCCACTAGCCAATTACAGCCGAAATTGAAATAAGAATGTAACTGCCATAATGGATCAGACCAGTGGCTCATCTTAGTCCGGCATCCTGTCTCAGAGCGGCCAACTTCAGTTGTTTCGGAAAAGTGTGTAAGGTGATAAAAAAACAAACAACCTAATATCTATTGATGATCTTACCTTCTAAAAACTTAACCAGACTTTTTGTTTGTTTGTTTGTAACTCAGTTACACAACTTTCTCTGGCAATGAGTTCCACGGTTAGCTCTATTATGGGTGGGGGGGAAATTCTTTTTATTTGCTTTAAACCTGCTGCCAGTGAATTTAATAGGGTGTCCCCAAGTCCTAGTATTTTGAGAAGAGGCAAATAACAGCTCCCTGTCTACGTGCTCTACATCACTCATAATTTTGGAAACTTCTATCATATTCCCCCCTCACTTGTCTTTTCTCTAGGCTGAAGAGCCCAAACCTATCAAGTAGAGCTGAAACAAGTACCCACAAAAATGGGTATGTGTGTTAGAATTTTCAGTACTCGAATCTACTTGAAAAGATTGGGTACTGATCAGTATCCAATTTTGACCCAATTCGAATACCCTGTGTCCCAGAATGTCATCATCTGGTCCCAATTTTTTTGTTTTCTGTCCCTATTTACGAATTGGTAACCGGAAAAATAAAAAAATTGGTACTGGAAATTACCAAATTTGGAGTATCCAGGTACCCAGTTGGTAACTGGGTAGCCTGACGAATACCTGATGTGGTACTTGAAAATATGGATATTACCCACAGGTAGCAAATTAGTTACCTATTTTAGCTCTACTATTTAGCCCTTCCTCATATGAAAACCATTCCATGTTTTTGATCATTTTTACTGCCATTCTCTGCACCTCTTCTATTTCTGTTTTACCCCCTTTGGAGTAGGAAGACCAGAACTGCCCACAATATCCAAGGTGTGGATACACCAGCAATTTATACAGTAGCATAATTATATTCTCCATTTTCCATCCCTTTCCTAATAATTCCCAATGTTCTGTTTGCTTTTTTGTCCACTGCTTCCGATCAAATGACAGAGTCTCAAAGGGAGCAGAGACCCCTAATTCTGGAAGAATGGATGCACATGGAGGGCAAATATAGCCCTCTTTGTGACCAAAAATTTCCATTTCTGTATAGTGAGCATTATCTCTCTCTGTAGGGAAACTGTGCTTATTAATCCAGAAGAACATAACTACTTGTTTCATTTTATTACCCAAATAGGCGTGCCTAGCTCTGCAAACAAGCCCTGTGAAAAACGAGATATTTGTGCATGGGGAAAAAAAGAGAAGGGTATTTATTAAGGAGGAAAACAGTAGCATTTACTTGAGGTTGTTTCTCTCTGTATTTAAATGCTTCTAATTTCTTAAAATAAGCAGTGTTCTTCTAGGCGTAATTGTTTCTTTTCAATCAGGCACTTAGTGTTTGCAGCTATCAAATTTGCCGCAGCTGTAATCAAACATGATGTCTTGGAAAAAGGAAATCTTCACCTACTGTTAAATCCTACTGCATTACACACTAGCGCCTCTGTAGCTAAGGAGCCAAACGTCCATAATGGTACAGTACATGACACTAGCACAGTGACCAACCCAACTTTGCTGTGGATAGACCTTTCCTTTTTATTTCCAATGGCTAAAGATGTAGATTGGGATGTTTTCATATACTGTAGCTATGAAAATTTGTCTTTGCCCTTGGCCAAGCCTAAGGCAAAGTGTCCTCAACTAATTCCATCATCTAGGATGATGTATTTAGAATGGAAAAAAACAACCTTGGTTATTCCTGAGAGGAAGGATAGTCTTCTGGTTAAAGCAATGGTTAGCATTTCATGACCAATGCTCTGTAGAGCTGAAACAAACCATGCAGGCAGATTCCATCTCTAACGGATCCACCCAGTCACAGTCAGGTCCAGCAGAATGTAAATTAAACACAATCTGGTCCCCATTCTTCCAGAGCTCTAGATTGGCTGCTCCAGTTTCCCCAATGCAAAATCCGAAGCATTTTGTATAAGCACATTAATCAGAATGCTTTTTGAGTATATGCAAAAAGCCAGTTCAGTGCAACTGAACTGAACTGCATTTGCTTTGTACATGTGCAAAAACCATGTCCATTCAAATCAATTGAATTTAACTGTATCAGCTTTGCTTGTGCAAAAAAGCCAATTCAATTTAACTGACATTTTGCACATGCACAAAAAGCATTCCAGTTAGTGCATCTGCAAAACATGGCACAAATTTAGTATTGGGGACCCTCAGAATGGTGCACGGAGATCTTCTGTGGTTAAAAATCCACAGCGGATCTCCATATGCTGTTCCAACATCACTGAGTATCTCTGCGGAGAAAAATGGGCTACTCTGCTTCAGCCCTACTACTGTGCCACAGACATCACTGTGATGAAGTTCCTCTGTGCTATAGTTTATAAAGTAAGCCCTTACATAGACAGACTAATATGCTACCAGCGTAGCCAAAGCTGGGACTGTTCCTCACTTTGTAAAATAACTAGCACAATGGGGTCCTGATCTCAGCTGGAACCAGTAGATAGATACTGAGTGCAATGCCACTCCAAAGTCAAAGCAAGGGTAAGACAGAGATAAGCCCAGGAGAAGTTTAGACAAGTGAAGGTATGAACATGGAGAAACTTATGAGGAAAACCAACCTGTCTTAGGTCCCAGGACTAACAAGTAGCAGAACCAGAAATGGAATCAAAGGTCACCTAACATTCAATCCTGTGTTTCTAACTCTTTGATCACTTATTCCTTTAAAAGGCTACAAGAAGGAAACCTGCTCCTATAAAATTTCCCAAAAGAAATCCTGTTCTTTTGACACTTCTAGGCTGTTTGCACAGAATAGAGAAGCTGGCAAACTGTTGGGAAAGTAGATGGGCGAACAGAACGCCGTTCGGATGTTCGGACGTTCGGTTCAAAACCCGAGTTCAGGTTCGGCTGTTCGGTTCGGAGGAGTTCGGTTCGTCCAAACATTCAAAAAAGTGTTATCAGTACTGAAACCAAATTTTTTTCAGTATCGGTATTTTTGGCTCTGAAACCACCCCTGGTGTCCACCCCTGGGGCCAGGAAGTCTGCTCCTTAGCTTCCTCCCCCTTCCAGTTTTTTCTGCCCAAAGTCACATTTTTCCTGCCCCCGAACTCATCCGAACTTTTCCGAACTGTTCAGAAGTTTGGTTCGGTCATCTGAACAGGCCAAGTTCAGGCCGAACTCCGAACTTCCGAACCATGTTCGCCCACTCCTATGGGAAAGTATCAGAACTTTGCACCTAAGATGGTACTGTGCTGAGAACCCTTGGTTTACAAACCCAATAGCCAACTTTCTGCCTATGATCCTTCCTTGGCCTCATCACTGGAGCATCTGAGCACCTCAAAATCTTTATTATGCTCACTTCACCCCTGAAAAGGTAGAAGGATCTGTTACCACTATATTGGGGAACTAAGAGCGCTTTCCAAGGAACAAAATGTGCACCGTTTACCTCCGTGAAAAACTCTCCGAGGCAAATGCTGTGCTGCTTTTGTCACATGGGAAAACAAAGCCACGCAGCTTTAGCACTGATCATGCAGAGGATGCAGAGCTGGACAATCAAGCTCTGCATCCTCTGCATGATCAGCGTCAAAGTCACGCAGTTTTGTATTCCCATGTGACAAAAGCTGTGCAGCATTTGCCTCCCAGAGTTTCTCGCAGAGGCAAACAGTGCGCGTTTTGTCATGTGGGAAAGCACCCTGGAGAAGCTGTGTGTCTTCTTTAAAACCCTAGTATTAGCTCTTGGAGTATTTTCGTAGTCCAGGTGCATTTCTCTTGCAATAACTCACAAAGTAGTGGCACTCTAACTTTACCCTTTTAGGACATTGCCACCTGCACACAGGTACACAATATCCCCAAAGGAAAGTTGGTTACCATTAACCATTTTTTAATGTGACTAAAAAAAAAACCCGAGGTTGAAACAATTCCGTTTACCATGTGGTAGATTTATACCCCAACCTGAGGTAGAAGTCTACCCCATCACATTTGATGTTAGTTTACATATTCAAGCAATTTAAGTGTCGAAATACTGAGGTAAAAATCTACCCCATGAGCCATGCAATGTTGGTAAATTGAGGGTTAAGGATGCATAGGATGCTTTTAGAAGAGCAAAAGAACTGAATCCAAGTCTTCCGCATCCCAGACTAACACCATGACCACTGAACCATCCTTGGGCATTCAGTAACCTGCACAATTGGGACCCTTATTAATTATAAATTAATTAATAATTATTATTATTATCATTAATAATAAAATAAAATAATAATAATAATAATAATAATATAGCTGACTACAGTAAAGAACTCATGCTCTTGTGCTGTCAGTCCACATGTAAAGATATGAGTTTGAAGCAGGACACCCAACACCTGACAGCTTAGGTTGGTTAAGTAGCATTGCTAAGTACTTTGAAAGCTTCAGACGGAAATCACTGCATACTGTTATTAAAGTTTTATTAGGCTCTCTTTGGTGTTTTACAACACTCTGTCTTTATTCACGTATGATGAAGAGTGAGTATTCCCAGCATATCATTAGGACCTCTGATTGTTTTTCATCCCCTTAGTCCTAACGACAAGGTGGTTGAGAGATAGCGGTTTATAAATTACAATGCAATTTCATCCCACACCCACATTAACACGCTGAAAAAAAAATTAATTCTGTTCATGATGATGAACTGTTGGTATTATTGAGGATGTGATGTGGAATTCATACTGATTTCCCACTTATTGTAAAAGACTCATTCAATTTATTTGGAATGTTACCTTACTATATATTCATCAGGTATGCTGTAGCAGTGATTGTAATTAATTTCATATTGCACCTATACTTACCAGTATATGTAATCTCAGGAGGGTGTTCTCAGATTGTTTTAGTGTCTGTCTTTTGGCTTAGACATCAAACCAAAGTCTCAACCACATGTGCTTCCACAGCATTTTTAAGAACCACAGTCGATTTTAACATAAATATTTTGGCCAAATTCTCCAAGAGTAATTTATGATGTCTATTTTAATGCCCCCCCCCCCTCCACACACACACACTTTCAGTTAGAGCCATTACTGTAATTCACTCTGTCCCAAATACAGCTGAAAGGAAGATTAATCAAAACAAATATTTTCAAAGAGTTTGTCCTATTAGTTTAGATCCAATAAAATGAATATGTAGAATAGTCTCATTCTAGACATTATTCAGATATTTGGAGGGCTATCCAAAAACAAATAATATCCCCAAATAGTGAATCCATTATTCATTCCATCCCTAATGCCAAGCTGTTACCTTGCTATAAAAGAACATAAGAAGAGCCATACTGGTTCAGACCAATGGTCCATCGAGTCCAGCACCTGTCTCCAACAGTGGCCAGTCTCAGTCGCTTAGAAGAAGTGCCCAACAAGTCACAATGAGGCGATCCATTCCCTGTTGTTCACTCGCAGCTCCCAACAATGGGTATTTTCAGACGTGACAAGATCACACTCAACCACGGTGGATTCCCACATCTGAAGGTTCCGTTACCCCCCGCCCCCAGATATTCACCCCTGTCAATCACGGCGGGGAATCACATTCACCATGTGATCGGTGGAACTGGCGGGGCCGGCCCCGATCGCGTGTTGAATGTGATTCCCCGCCGCGATGAAGTGGCCCGGCCCGTCTGGACGGCAACCACTGCCCGGAATCCACGGCGGGATTCTGGGCCGTGGTCAATTCAGGAGGGCGCTGTGGCTGCATTGGCCGTGGCGCCCACCCGTCTCCCTAGAGGGCGGGCGGCGAGGGAGCATGGGGGGCCGGAGCTTTGCGGCTGCACGTCGCACCACACCCCCCCGCCCCCTCCCCGATTCCCCGCCGGGATCAGCCGGCACGTCTGTTGGACGTGCCGGTGTGATCCCGGCGGGGAATCCCCACGGTGATTCCGTGCCGGGGCGACTAGCGCCCCGTCACGTCTGAAATCACCCAATAAGAGGTTACATTTCCCAAACCTATCCTGGCTAATAGCTGCTAATGAACCTATCCTCCAGAAACCTAGGGTGATTTCAGACGTTACAAAATGCCGTTCACCACAGTGGATCACAATGGATCCCCTGTGGTGGCGGCGTTCCCGTGAACATCTGTTTGACCCCCGTCAGATGTTCACCACAGTGAATCTCTGGTGAGGGTCAAAATAACCACGGTTCTTGACCTCCGGCCAGCCGGAGGTCAAGAACAGTGGTTAGAGTGGCCACGATCCAGGATGGGCCAAAAGTAACGTGTGCTACCTCTGGCCCATCCCAGATCGTGGCCCCAATCGCAATATGGGATCGGGTGCAATGGGCGCATTGTCTGAAGGATGGACGGCTTCATCACAGACTGCGGATCTGAGAGAGATCCCGGTCTGGGGATCAGCGTTGCGGGCCTCCAGGCCCGTCATGTCTGAAATCACCCTTAACCAACCCTTTCTTTAACCCAGCTATACTACTGGATTTGACCACATCTTCTGGCAACAAATTCCACAACTTGGTTGTGCGTTGAATGAAAAAATACTTTGTTTTAAATCTGCTGACTGTGAATTTCATAGTGTCCCCTAGTTCTAGTACTATTTGGGAGGGTAAGTAACTGTTCCCTATTCCACACATGATTTTATAAACTTCTATCATATCCCCTCTCAGTCGTCTTTTCTCCAAGCTCAATAGCCCCAACCTATCCAGCCTCTCTTCATAGGGGAGTGTTCCATACCCCTTATAATTTTTGTTGCCTTTCTCTGTACCTTTTCTGTTTCTACTATATCTTTTTTGAGATGGAGCAACCAGAACTGCAAACAGTGCTGTTGCACCATAGATTTACATAGTGGTATTATGATATTTTCAGTTTTATTCTCTATCCCCTTATGAATAAGTCCCTAACATTTTGTTTGCTTTTTTGACAGCCACCAGACACTGAGCTGAGAATTTCAGTGTATCGTCCACAATGACTCCAAGGTCCTTTTCCTGCGTGGTAACTCCTAATTTAGAACCCAGCATATGCTATTAAACGTCTACCCACTATTTGTTCCTGTTTTGTCAGATATTTAAGTATTTCATTTTGGTTTTTTGGTTTATTTTGCTATTTCATTTCAGCATTTTGATTCAGTTTCAGTCATCTCAGTTACTTCATCCACATGTTGTGCAGGCATAATAGCATGAATAGTGCTGAAACAATGGAACCAAAATACCCAAATGAATAACTAAAACAAAATACTGAAATTTAAAAAAAAAAAAATGGAACAAAATATTCAGACGAGTGAATACATTCTAGACATAATTTGGATATTTGGAGGACTATCCAAAAACAAATAATATCCACAAATAGCAAATCCATTTTTCATTTCAGCCCTAAGCCCAAGCTGTTACCTTGCTATATTCTATTAAACATCGAGACATGTTACAGAAGGCTGATATTTCCAGGAGTCCTGGGAATGCTGACAGCTCTTATGGTATTAACAATAGTCGGATATTAAGAAGCGTTCAAAGGCAGGTCAAAAAGGAGCTAAGCAGTTCTGAAAGTCTGACTCCAATCACGATTACTGAGCTTTTTTAAAAAAATCAAGTCCACAGTATGACAGAAGTCTGACACAAGTCAGTTACCTGCTGAATTTAGTTGCTTTAATGATACTACTGGAACAATAATAAATAATTTGCTATCAAGGAGTAAAGGCCCTATATTGCCAAGTTAATTAAAGAGAGGCTCACATCTTCCAGGATTTATCTATCTAAATATATACATATTCTGCCCTTTCCAGAGAGCTCGGGGCAGTTAAGAACAAATAAATATATATGAAATATACAACCATTAAACCAATTAAAAATTCTCTACCCCAGCCCCTCTACCCCCAGCCCTTCCTGCCAAATGCTTGCCCAAATAAAAATCTCTTACATGGCCTCCAAAAAACTCTCAGACTTTGGCTTTGGCAAACCTTTGAAGGAAGGCCCATAACTGTGGAGCAGCTACGAAGCATAGTGTGCCCTCAGTATATGGACTTGACACACCAACAATGCATGCATGCAAAAGTGCATTCTCAGGTGACCTCAGGAGCCATGATGGGATATAGAATGTGATGGCCCTGTGCATATCCAGCACAGAGAAGCTGAATACAGAATTCTTATGGAATGGTATAAAGGACATTGACATCTTATTGAGAGTTTTCCACCTGGCAGGGTGTCCCATGCTACACGTATGAGGTCAGGTTATCATCAGGTGTTTGGAGAAGCCTTGTTGGAGGGGGGGGGGGGTGGAGGAAGTGCAGAGGAAACAAAGTAAAACTGATAGAGCTGTGGTGACAGAACCAAGTTAATGAGGTCACTTGCCAGCATGAGGGGTTATTGCAACAGCACTATGCAAACTGAAAAAGTGGCATCATAATAAGCCTGTGGTTCCCTCAGAAAACAATGGTTGGTACCTCTAGAATACTGAGGAAGGTGATGACATGTGAAAGAATATCACCGATGCTTTGGTCAAAGGCCCTTTTCACACAGACATGCTAACACTAATAAAATGGGTGTTACATTTTATTATACATGTTGCAGGGCACCCATAGATCGCATCTGCAGTCCTGCAACATGTATAATAAAATGTAACACCCATTTTTATCACTGTTAGTGTGTCTGTGTGAAAAGGGCCTGAGTTAGGCCCATGTTTGTTTGTAAGTGAGTCCTCTTTTCTTCCTGATGTTCCCCTCCCCGCAAGATTCCAGCTGATGGGGAGAACCACCATCATCACTCAACAAGGTACCTGTGGTTTCAGAAACAGAAAGGCATAGGGTGTCACCTGAGATAGGACAGATACTGTCCCCAACTTCCTACACATCCCTACAGAGAGAGCAAGTAACTTGCTCAATTACCTATTTTCCATTCCCATTTTCACCATAGACTCCATGTGAGTCACAGAATTATAGAATCTTAGAGTTGAAAGGGACCTCAGATGTCATCCAGGGGGCTGGACTAGATGTTCCAACTCTAAGATTCTATTATTCTAGGATTCTATGACTCACATGGAGTCTGTGGTGAAAATGGGAATGGAAATTAGGCCTCCAGTAGCCCAGCACTGTGCTTCCATCATGAAAGCACAGAGGTGATTTGTAGAACTGACCAAGCGCTGATTCCGTTGGGAGTTAAAGATGTTGAACATTCCTTTAAAAAAATCAGGTACATGGTTACAGATTATCATTAAGTAGCTCCACTGGATAAAACCATGGCCTCAATGGGAGCATTGCCATTGACTTCAAAAGGGCCAGGATTTCATCCATCATGCTAAATCGATAAAATATTCACCACATTAGACAGTTCGTATATAGAGATTCAGAGCCTTAGTGTCAGGCACCAAGCAGAGTCCAGGCACAGTAGCGACAGGGATGAGTCACTGCAGAATCGGACCCATGAAAGTCAGTTTTGAGCAGGGTTATGGTCACGTCCAAGCAGCATTGTCCACCTATAAGCAAGGATCAGAACCAGAGGTAAGCCAAACCAGGTACCAAGTTGAAGGGAAATCCAGATTGCGGGGTCTGAGAACAAGCAAAGGGTCCAAGCTGAGGATTTAGTCCAATACAGGTAGGAAGGGCTGGAAAAGGAGACAGTGCGGAGGCAGAGGGAACTGGACAGGCTAAAGACTAGGCTGGGGAGAAGGCTAGTAGAGCCAGGAAGCAGCAAGGCAGAAGCACCAGAAAAACACAGGCCTAAACTTTGGTCTGCCTAATTCTCTCTTCCTGTCAGATGACTTTTATTCAGACAGGAGTCAATCAGGGCCTGGTGGGCAGGGAACCCTATTTGACTAGCAGTGTGTTGCAACAGGGCCTAGTGAGTTAGAGCAAGGGTCTATCTCAAAACACCACAGTGTTGCAGTACAGCCATCTGACTTCTCCATGGTCCCAAGGGTACCAGTTCTCATCCCGGGTCCTGACTTTAAGCACTTCTTGCTGAATATATGATATTCACTGGCCTTCTCAGTGAATATTGCGTACTTTGAAACATTAGATTTTCTATATGAAAACTCCTCCATTCCAGTATTAATAAGATTCCAGAAGGATCGGCCTTTAAATTACACCCAAAGGGAATCTGGAGAGACTGATGGTAGATTGCACAGCATCAGTATGGCAGAAGAATAATGCAATGTTTACATGTAATAGTATTTATGTCCTTTCTAGGAAAAGAGACAGTGAGCAAACCAGGCCTGCTGAAGCCAAGGCATTTAGCAAAAGAGCTGTAGTATGGAGCAATAGTTGAGGCAAACTGGAACATTGTTGTTGTGTTTTTTAAAAAATAACAACAAAAAACATATGGTAGAAAGTACATCCAAAGCAGGTGCACTGAGCTGTACACAAAGAACACAAACGTAGGTTAAAGCCCATTTTCACAGCTGGATGTTGAAAACCCCTCTGGACCAAAAGTAATAGCAGTCAGCACACTGCTGTGCCAAACAAAACGGCACTATGCACACACAGTACAAAATTCTGGCCTATGCCATCCAGAGAAGGAGTTCATCTCACAGCACACAGCATACGCGTGCACACACACCCCAGAAAACCAGAGGGAATCTTGCACTGCTGCTACCTTTGCACAAAAGGTGGCTTTAGTTTCCAGGGGTGAGAAAATTGCCACTTTTCACTAGTATTATATTCACACAGCTAAAAAAATTATAGGCAAAGAAAGAACTCAAAAGAGCTTAGCAGCAAGGAACAATGGAACCATCATTAAACGCAAGAGCTGCAATAAAAAGGAGAAACCAAGCAACAGCAAGACATAGGTGAGGAGAAGAACCCGAGATTAAAACACAAAGGAAAGAAGAAATATGGCCCTGAAGAGAGGGAGAAAAGAGAAGGGGATGTTATAAATCAGCAGCATAAAGTAGAGACAATTAAGGGGATTTAAAATAACTATGGAGGCTAGATATAAAACTGGAGATTCCCAAGTTCTGTCCACTTCTTGGCACAAATGCCATCTGTGACTTTATGCAAGTCACCAAGAATTTTCAACACCTCAGTTTCTCACTCTGTAATTAAGCAAAGCAGTCTGTAAAACTGGCTTATGTACAGAGCAATTAATTAACATTTATAAAGGCAGATTAGGCTCAAGAGATTTAGATCTCAGAGGATCTAGGAGAAAGCAATTCCGATTTCAAATTGCACATAGGGTGCGTTTAGACAGATGCGGAGCCTGCCCCCAAAGCTGCTCCAGGGCTGCACCCCTGCATCTGCCTGCTTCTAGCCTTACCTGGATCCGCAATAGATGGACCCACAGCTTCCTCAGTCCGCAATCCACCTGCACAGCACCCTCTCACACACACCATATAATTGCAGGTGCTTGCCCAACACTAGGCTGGCAACCACAACTCTATGGTGCTGCATGGGGCAAGTGACAGCTGGGCATGGAGTTCCACACGTGGGTCTTCCCAACAGACTGATAGCAGCTCCACATTCAGCCATTGCCCCAGGTTTGGCCAGCCTGCTCCACTTTGAATATCTGGCAGGCGGTTTTACAAGGACTGGCCAACCCAGGGGTGAAGTGGGATGACACAGGCAGAAGTGCAGCTGCCAATCATCTTTTTGCACCCATAGCAGGTGGCAGGCAGTTTTAGATCCTGTGGGATTCATGTATTATCATTCGTATAGCTCTAGAAATCATTTAGGGTGATGCAGAATTGCATACGCCACTGACCCAGTGAAAGTGGGAAGAGGAAATGAGGAGGAAGAGGAGTGGGATGCCATAACTTTTTTTAAAAAAACCAAAGCCCCAAGTAAAATCTTGAGTGCCAATGTAGTCTACTGGATAAGGTGTTACACTTGAACATGGGAAACCAAGGTTCAAATTCCATCTTTGCCATAAGCTCACTGGGTCAACTGATGCCAATTTCACCACTTTGTTTCTCTATTTGTAAAATGGGAATAATAATGACCTACATCACAGGTTTGTTGTGAGGGTAAACTAGATTAGGGCTGTATAGCACTTTGCACACAAAATTTGCTATATTTAGACTTTTAATACCATGTTTGAACCTGCCCCAGGGACAGGGCAGGATAAAAATGTAAATAAAATGTAAATTATTAATTCTAAGACAAGAGACTCTGATGTAATTAGAATAATATTTTGCAGACACTTTTCTTGCCCTAGCTCTTTCTAGCAGGGATGTGGAAAGAGAACAGACACACCATTCCTGGATTTGAGTTGCAGGAAATCATCCCCTTCTTAGTTTCGGCACCCTGGTTTTAGGGGGTGGAGCTTTGGAGGTTGATGAATTTGAGCTGCATCCCCTCCATCTTACTTTGTCTGTTAATTCACAGGAATATCTGTATTGCTAAATAACAGCAACTTCAAAAAATACCAAGAAGCATTTGCGCCAGGTTTTTTTATGTCATTTTGGTCACATCCCAAAGATTGTTTTAAAGGAGAAGAGATAATAAGCATGTTCTGAGAGGGGATCATGAAAGGGGCCATTTGCAGCAAGGACCCAGATGCACTGTTGGGCCTTTAAACAAGAACTGCCATTTCACAACCTAATTCACCAAGTCGCAGATTACCAATGCACCAGAAGTACACAGCTGCAACCGCACGCTATTCCTTTAATAAAAAGAATAGCAAGCACGTTCTTTACTCTTAAACTAATGGCAAGCGCGTGGCTGCCTTTGAGAAAGGTTTAGATCTGAAGTGTTAGTGAGATTTTCTCTCTCCCCTCTCAAGATTAACTTTTTAATTAAAACACAAGTTTTCTGCGGCTTGGGATGGCTTTATTTGCATTACACAGGGGAGTCCTTCATTTTGCATCTTTGTTATATGACTGAACTGACGATCATTTTCTTTTGTACTGGAACTTCAAAGCCTCCTCTGCCTGTTTCTTGATTCGAGACCATTAATTACCTATTAAAAGAAACATTGACTCTATGGCTATGTTTTCACAGATTCACCCCCCCTCCTGCCGCTGGGTGTGTGTGCAGGTGTGCGGGGGCGTCCGTGTGAAAGGTGTGGCAGCAGGTGGGGGGATGGGTGTCTGCCTGTGGAAGAGGCACAGGCAGTGGACAGAGATGGGTGTGCACTGCACTCCCAGCACACACCCATCTCAACCCATCACCCACCCATGGAGCCACTGAAAAAACAGAGGAGGGTCTGTGGGTGGAGGTGGGTGTGCACCCGTAAAGAAGGGCGCACACCCACCGGCACATACCTATCCCCCCACCCACCGCATCCGTGCAAAGAGGGCCTATATCCAATGCTTCTGCATTAGGAACATACAGAGAACCATAGGGGAGGTGGGGTATGCATAACATCCATCCATAAGAGCAGGAGGGGAAATTAATGCCTGCATTCCACCGAACATTTGAGTCCCAGAAAATGTTCAGTGGCAATGTAAGACCTATTTATTTGACCGGGTATTTAGCAGTCAGGGATAAAGTTCAGAGATATGTTTTTAGGGAATTTCATATTTGTAACCATCATTATGAGTCCTTACAGGATCAGGCCCTTGGGACTGAGGTAAGTCCTTGAAAGTGTGCAGCCCTAAAGAAGCAAGTGGGGCACTGTTGTATATCTGGTTCTCTAACTGGCCTGGTGGCTAGGAAGCCAGTGGGGTGTGGGCTAAGTGACTCCAGCTGGCTATGGCTCTGCAAGGCACAATTATATAAAGCTGCGATGGAAAGCACACAGCCTAGACCACCAGGGAGAGGTCAGACCCCAGCGTAGGCTGGAGTTGCCTTAGAGGGCTAACACTCACCTTAGTGTTTCCCCAGACAGGAGTGGAAGAGGTTTGCCCAGGAGCTCTGCATCTTATGTCATGGGAAGTAGGCAGACTTAGGGGGATCAGGATACAGGGAACTAGAGAGCCCCAAGGGAGCAGATAGAGAGAAGTTAGGGGAAAGGGTGAAGGGACAGTGGAGTGGTCTGGAGGGAACTAAAAACAAAGGGAGGAAAACCCCTCAGCTGCTCTCTCAGGTCACAGGGAGCAAATTCCCTCAGATCTATGATCTCAGGGAGAGAATACAGCACATCATCAAGGTTCATAGCAAAAACATGAAAGAGTACAAGAAACCAGGAAACAACAGAGTCAGAGAACAAGGAATTAGGAAGCCGGGGATTAGGGGGCATGAAGTCAGTGAACACAGGGCTAAGACCACAGGCAAAAGAACTAGAACAGGCTTGGCATAAGAAGGCTGTGGGCTAGAGCAAGGGGGCTAGGACAGCAAGGAACCAGGAGACAAAAAGGGAGTCAAGGCACCACAGGGTCAGGAACACAACAAGTAGTAGAGTGGAAGGGAGCAAGCAGCAGAGAAAGAGTAGAATTTCTGTGCCCAACATCTTGCTGGTACCAGCATGCCTTTTATGCTAGCTGGTACCTAAACAGGAAGGAAGTTGGGAGGCAGGGCTAAAGTACATGGGAAACACCTGGGAAGGGCATGGTTCAGGCAAGGGTTGGCGAAACACTGAAGAAACGCCTGCGAGGACAAACAGGGTTGAGGTCAGCCCTAGGTAATGGTGTCAGAGGCTGAGGCAGCACTCCAGAACCCTGGGGCCAGGGATTTGAGACCCACAGGACTTTGCATCCTAAGGGCAGGTTAGAAATTTAAATAAAAAATACACTTCCAACAAGACCAACTCAGCCCCATGTTTAATTCAGCAAGAGGAAGAGGGTTTGGGAGAAAATGGCTAATCAGCTAACTGAAGTGAGCCTCCTTTAACTTGAATGAGTTAATTTGCAGGAGAAAAAGTTTGGGGGCGAGGAAAAGTCATCTCCCTGGGACTTCAGGAAGGAGGGAGGGAAACATGTCCTTGGGACAAACTATGTGCTAAAAGGGACACTGCAAAAAGAGTAGATGGGGAACATGCAAACTCTGGAATAACAAACACTTCTACAGGAATAAACTTCTTTTACAATTTGAAACATCTCACAGTAAAGTTTTCAAATTATTTCAGTGTTATTAGGGGCTTCTGGGTCAAAGGGTGGGGCATCAGTACATCAAGCGTGCAAATTTGCTGTGTCAGGGGTGAATTCACCATCCCTTCCCCGCAATATTGCTGCCGCCCCCCAACCCTAGGAGGAAGAGGGGAGTACGTGAGGCGGCTGCCTCTTCACCGCATAGAGCGGAAGGGGGTGTGTGGTTGCCCAGCAACCAGGACTGGGCGCCCGGAACTCATGCGATAAGTGGGATTCCCGGGCAACATTTTAGGTTCCTTGCTCGCGCACCTCAGTTTGGACCAGGGAAGACGTGCGACAAGGAGGGCTGAAGAGCAGCCCTTCGAGCCCAGTCTTTAGCCATCCCTGTAGGCACCACTGCACCACAGCAGGGGACCGAGCGGTTGGGTGGGCGGCTTTTCTGCTGTCCCTGCCCTTGATATTTTGCCGCACCACGGAGCCTCCGGGACTGAAGCCCACCCTTGCAAAACAAGCAGCAACTGGTGTCATCCCCCCCCCTTCACCTACTGTTCCCGGGCCCCCTGCGGTGTACAGGGGGGCGACTGGGCCTTGCCCCTTACCCATCCCCCATGTGGCAGCAGAGGCTGCCCAGACCAACAGGGCTTGTTGGCCTAGTGGTGTGGCTCCTTGCTCAGGAAGTCAGAGGTTGTGCGTTCTAATCTCTGTGCGTCCCCTGTTGCCGGGGGGAGAAGGGGGCCATACTTTCTGGGGAGCAGACAAGGGGTGGCAAAGGGGCAGCTATGGCACCCAAAAAGAGAAAGGCCCCACCCAAGGGTCCGGTCAAGCAGACTCCACGGACCGGGCCGGTCCCTCAACTCCCCCAGCAGGAACAACAGGGGGGGGGCAGGGGTAATATTGCAGGCCCTGCAGGCCTACCTACTGGTCTATCAAAACCAGATTCAGGAGCTGGAGAGCTCCCAGGGGAGGATGGAAGCTAGTTACCCAACACAGCTAATGGATGTGGAGAGGGGCGGCCCGAACCCAGACAATGAGGTTTCCCCCACGCCACTCAGCAGGGAAAGGGTCCCCCAACAGGGGCAGGGGCGCCACTGGGTTTTACCTTCTCATTATAGGGACAAGGAACCCGAGCCCAGCTGAAGCAGGGAGGAATTTACCCCCAGCCAGTAGGCGCAAATAGCCACACTGAGGGAAGGAATGCAGGCCCTGACGGACAGCCTAGAATCGGCCCAGAGGCGGCAACAGTACACGACATGCCGCAGCGACTATTAAAGCGCCCCCTATGATCTGGAGATGCCAGAAGGTAAGCATCAGAGGGAATCTATGTGTGACTGGGAGCCTGACCCGGAGGGGGCGGGGCCGCCAGATGGCACACGCCAGTGACCCCTTCTAGGAAAGGCCCGTACTCGGGGTGGCCGCATGGCTGCCAGTCCCCGTATTGTAAGTGGAGTGAGTCATGGGGGGGGTTCGCCCTCCCATGGTCTCTCAAGTGAGGAGTCGGGGTGTGCTACTCGATTTATGGCTCAGCCTGGAATCTCAGGTTGTGGCTGTGGTGGAGAATGCATTTCGACAGTTACATCTTGTCTGGCAGTTTCGACCGTATCTTTCAGACTCCGACCTCGCCACTGTCATCCATGCCTTCATCACCTCGAGGCTGGATTACTGCAATGCACTCTACGTGGGGCTGCCCAAGAAGCTGGTCCAGAGGTTGCAGCTGGTGCAGAATGCTGCGGCCTGTCTCCTTACGGGGGCAGGCCGCAGGGACGACATGACACCTGTGCTCCAGGCTCTGCACTGGCTATCTATAAAGCACCGGGCCAGGTTCAAGGTGCTGGTTTTAACCTTTAAAGCCCTTCACGGCCTGGGACCTACTTATCTGCGGGACTGCCTCACTTCCCGTGTCCCCTGTGACCCTTGAGATTGTCTGTGGGAGCCTTTTTGGAGGTTCCCCAGGTGAGGTAGGTGGCCACTGATGCTAGATCCTTTTCGGTGACCGTCCCTGTGCTGTGGAATTCACTCCCAGAGGAGGCTCACTTGGCCCCCTCTCTCCTGTTATTTTGACGTTTATGTAAGACCTGGCTCTTCCGCCAGGCCTTTGGCAAGGAGGAGGGTGGGAGGGTTTCTTTTCCCTGCATATATGTGAATTTTTAGTTGTTTTAAGTTGTTTTATTGTTTTATATTGTTGTCCGCCGCCCCGGGCTGCCCTGTGAACAGGAGATGCGTGATAAAAATGTATATAAATAAATAAATAAATAAAATAAATGGAGGGGGCGTGGATGCCATTCTCCCTTACAAAAAATAACCAGGCCTTGTCCAACCTCCAGGCAAAGGGCATCAGCCCAAGTATGGGGCGCAGAGCCATGCTGCTCAAACAGCACCGCTCAGTGCTGCGAGTGAGAGGGATGAGCCCCGGCCTCTGGCAGGGGGTTACTCCAATGTGTCCACCCCGTTAGGCGAACATCTGCTGCAGGCAACACAGGAAAAAATATGGAGCAGGGAGTACATAGAAATCTTCGTGCTCCTCTTTAGTGACCCCATCCCTGATCCAAATGAAAAGGAGAATAAGAAAGACCAGGAGAATTTAAGATGCCGAAAACCGAATGGACCTGGACCAATTGGATGGCTGCCTTTACCATTACCTTGGAGTGACCCTTCACAGATTCCCAGGGCAGGGGGTGGAACTGGTAAAATACTTGGACATCGTATGGCGGGCTTTCAACACAGGAAGCCCCAGAGCTTGGCTGCGATACGACGAGGCATTCCGTCATAGGGCAACCAACAACACTGGTTTGAGGTGGGACGTTCATGCCTATGACTTGTGGCTGGAAGCCACAAGTCTCCAGCTATGCCCCCGGATCAGAGAGTAGGCATGTTCTCGCCAGAGCGGGGAATGTCCAGCAGGGAGAAGGAGCAAAAGGCTGGAGATCAAAGCCAACCACGGTTGGCCCCACATGCTGAAATTACAACAATGGAGGCAAATGTTTTCACATCCCCTGTAGATTCAAACGTGTGCACTCAGTGTGCAGGCACCCATGCTGCATCAGGCTGTAGCAAGTTTACGCAGTACGGTCCCAGAAGCAGGGCGTAAAATGGTGCTAAACAAGGTCCCCCAAGCCAAGCAGTTAGTCCCCATCCATTGGGGAAGGGCCCCAACTCCGGTACAGCATGAGTCCTTAAGGGTAGTCACTCGTGACTACCCCGACATAGCCACCACCAAGTATGTAGTTGAAGGATTCTGACTAGGTTTTAGGATCCCAAAGTTAGGCCCATGCTACCACATAGGAGCTAAGAATTTGAAATCAGTGCGAGGGAATGAATAGCTAGTCCAGCA
Organism: Sphenodon punctatus; assembly: GCA_003113815.1. Taxonomy (NCBI): domain Eukaryota; kingdom Metazoa; phylum Chordata; class Lepidosauria; order Sphenodontia; family Sphenodontidae; genus Sphenodon; species Sphenodon punctatus. Next base: position 380,716 of record QEPC01007581.1, on the reverse strand, counting down.
AAAACTTGATAAAAAGGTCAGGGAAGGGAGGATTCAAGGCCCCTTCGACACACTTCCCATGCCCACGCTGAGGATCTCACCCCTGGGCATAGTCCCCAAAAAGATATCCGGGGAGTTTTGCCTCATTCACCACCTTTCCCACCCAAAGGGCGAGTTGGTGAATGACGCAATACCCCAAGAGTTGTGCTCAGTCAGGTATGCATCATTTGACTCAGCGGTCGAAATGGTGCAAACTTGCGGGAAAGGCGCCCTTCTGGCGAAGTGTGATATCCAATCCGCCTTCCGCCTGCTCCTGGTCCATCCCGACGACTTCGAGCTACTGGGAATGGAATTCTAGGGCAAGTTCTACTTTGACAAGGCAATGCCCATGGGATGCTCCATCTCTTGCGCTGCCTTTGAGAAGTTCAGCTCGGTGTTCGAGTAGGTCACATGCCAGAGGGCGGGGCAGAGCCAGATCACTCATTATTTAGATGATTTCCTCTTCGCGGGAGGGGTGGGCACCACGGAATGTGGGCAACTTCTGCGCACATTCTAGGAAGTGGCCGGGGAGTTAGGTGTGCCCGTGGCACCAGAGAAAACAGAAGGCGCGACAACCAAATTAACACATTTAGGCACAGAACTGGACACAGTGTGATCCCTCTCGCGATTGCCAGAGAATAAGCTGTAGGTGCTCAAGAGTACGATAGTGGCTTTTCGGTTAGCACCTACAGTAATGGTCAGGCAGCTGCAGTCACTCACGGGTAGTCTGAACTTTGCCTGCCGAGTCATTGTCCCAGGGAGAGCATTTATGTCCCGCCTATATGCACACATTGGAAGCAACCATCCCCCACATCACCATGTCAGGGTGACGGAGATGCACAAGGATTCGACTATATGGGACGTCTTTTTACAGATTCACTCCGATGCAGCAGTCAGGCATGGTTTGGGGGTTTACTTAAGGGGGAAATGGTGCACAGCTCCATGGCCAGCAGATTGGGAGGAGGCAGGAATAACACGAGATATGACATTCTTTGAATTTTTCCCCATAGTAGTGGCTGTGAGACTGTGGGAGAAGGATTTCTCCAACAGGAGAATCCTGTTCTGGTGCAATAACATGGCAGTTGTCCATGTTATCAACAAATTGTCATCCAAATCAGAAAAAGTGATGAGGCTTGTGTGGGTTTTCGTCCTCAGGTGTTTAAGATTGAACATCTTGTTTATGGCCAAACTTGTACCCATCATTAACAACGGCATAGCCAACTCCCTTTCTCGATTCCAGACAGAATGATTTTGCCTGCTTGCCCCAGAAGCCAGGGAGGATCCAGACTCGTTCCCGAGTTACATGTGGAACTTTGGATATTAGACCTATTTCAGACAGTCTAGGATTCCCTAGCTCCCAGAACCAGAAGGGCATATGAAATGCCCTTCAGCGAGTTTCAGGATTTCAGGTTCCAGAACAGTTGTTCTCTAGGTTTCCCCATACCTGAAAGCCAAATGCTACAGTTTGTGATATCCCTCTATAACAAAGGCTTGGCACCGGGAATGATCTCTGGAAAAATATCAGCTATTACTTTCACATGACAGTTGGCAGGTCACCCCTCCTCGGACAATAGTTTCTTTATGAGCCATACGCGGGAAAGCTGGTCCAGAAGCATGTCCCTAGTTCAAGATACCAGAGCCCCCATTACTCCCCAGCTGTTGATTCAACTAATAGGGATATTGCCCAAAATCTGTTTCTCTAGCAGTGAAATACAGCTTTTTGCAACAGTATTACAGGTTGCCCTATTTGGCGCATTTTAGATAAACGAATTGGTCCCAGACTCTAGAACTGAGACATCAGATAGGGGTCTCCAGCTACGGGATGTCGGGTGGCAGGGCAGCGCTCTTACGCTGCACCTACGATAGTCAAAGACCGACCAGAGAAGAAAGGGGCGGTTGATTAAACTGTATACCTCAGCCGATGCCCAAATCTGCCCGGTTCGAGCAATAAGGGAATATTTAGAAAAATGCGCCCAGGGCCCGGGCCCATTATTTAAACACGAGAACAGGGGACCCCTAACTCAATACCAGTTCAGAGCGGTGCTCAGCATGTGCGTGAGGGAGCTGGGCCTTGACCTGAGCCGCTACAGTGTGCGCTCATACAGGATTGGAGCTGCATCGACAGCAGTGAGTATGGGGCTGTCCAGCCAGCAGATACAACATATTGGAAGATGGCGATCAGGAGCATTCCGGACATGTCAGGGATACTGAGGCACAGATGGCGGGACAGCACACCACCACACAGGCTGTGGTTTGGTCCCGTGAATCACAACCGCAAGATTTTGTCTTTTCTTGCAGACATGGCAGCACCACAGGCCAGGACGGTAGTTTGGATCATTCCACAGCATCATTCACTGGGCAGCAAAGATGGCTGTACGCAGTGGATGGGGCACCAAGCTGGGCCTTAGTGAACGAGCAGAAAAATAAACCGCGGCAAAAAATAAACATCCATTCCCGGGAATAGTAGTGATACACTTAGGGGAAAACAACCTACCTACGGCAATGGAGCTTTGGTTGACAAAGAGGGCAAAGGCAGACCTCAAGTTGGTACAGGAGCACTTCCTGGGGAGCACGATAGTTTGATCTGACATGTTGCAGAGACGAATTTGGGCCAACGCCAACCATCTGGGGCAAGTAGACCGGGCCAGGAAACAAGCCAACAGCAAAATCAGGAACTGGTTGATCTCAAGGGGGCGGGGGGAGAGACCATCACGCATGATGACATTCAGCATGATAAAGACAAGTTGTACTGGCCCGACGGGGTCCATCTGTCACACTCGGGATGTAATTTGTTCCTTGGGGTCCTAAAAAAACAAGTTAACTGAGATAATAGGAGAAGGCAGAGAATTGGCGGAGAACCAGCCAAGTAAAGCTGGCGGTTCTAGTGGTGGTGGGCTGAGCTAGGGGAGTTTTTAAAAATGTTGTCAGTTAGAACATAGGCTGAACAGAAACATCTCCTTAATAGATGGGTAAGTTCATACATAGCTGCACAGCGCAGCCCACTTTATGGCCATCCCAGGGGCGAGAGGCAAACGGCCGGACCTGCTGGGCGGACAAGGTGCCAAGCAGTGGGTAATGGTGTTCTCACCCTTGTTTCAGCCCTCAAAAGGGGGTGTAGGCATGAACAACCCACCCCAGTCCGGGGAAACCCGGGGATCGTGACAGGAGTTAAGTTAACATTTGGGAAGTTAGGACACAGGAGGATTCCACTCAGGCTTAACTCTAGATCGTCTTGAGCCATTAGACAGGTGACAAGGGACAATCACCTGTATTGGACATGGAACATCCTGGTTGTTGACAAAAGCTAAGAAATAAGTAGGACCCCAGGTCAAGGGGGGAAGCGGGGAGGGCTACCCCTTCCCCCTTTTGGATTTATAATTGAACCATTAAAGAGTGCGGCCATTCTATCCCATAAACCGTGTCCTCATCTTCTTCCAGGGGTGCGTCGACAATCAAAGGAATCGGGATGGGGGGCGGGGGTGAGAGACTCTTGATATATGATTACCTGATCCAGAGCACAGTACTTACAAAAGTATCATCCAGCTGTTTAGTACTGATGTTGGCACTTAGCACAGGTCCCATTCAAGCAAATGGAACTAGCACCAGCACTAAGTGCTAGAGTCAATATTAAACAGTCAGAGGATCACACCCTGCTTTACTTTAAAAGCATACAAGCAAGCCTCTACATTCAATGTTCTCTATCTTCAAAACCACTTACTTCAGAGAGGTTCCAATGATTTCAGTGGAACTACTCTGGACTTCAGCCTAAAGATCATGGAACAGCCCTCATCAAAGAAAAAAAGACTTTATTTCCAGTGAGGTAGACTGAAGGAAACCAAAGAGTTCCCCTACTCCATCTAGATTTTCTGGGATTCCATGATGAAACAAGCAATGGAAAAAAATGACACACAAAAATGGTTGCCATGTTGCAGATCTCTTCTTCCTACTCCTGTCGGACTCCTTGTATTTCTCTCCTTGACACGTAGCATCTGTGGGTTCATTTAACATTTTCCATTATCAAAACAAGCATCCTCATAATTGAAACAGTCCTTAGGACTGGATGACTCAGTAAGGCTTTCACAGGGAAGTGCAGGAAGAAAAATCATTTCTAATAAGAGCCAGATGTTTCATACACCTGCTCACCTACCTGCAGAGCTCACTGTTGTTGTACCATGAATACGGCATATGCGCCCAACTAGTTTCAAAAGCAAGATGTGCTTGTACTTAGAACTAAAATGAATATTTAAAACAAACTTCAAAATTCACCATATTCAAATGGTCAGACTTGAATCAAATTGATTGCCTGGATTTTTTTAAAAAAATTGTTTGCTCGCTTGTTTGGGTATGCTTTGGAAATCTGGAAGTCAAGGATTGGTTAGCCTGAACCATGTGATGTACCAAAGTGCTGAAAAGCCAAAGAAACAAAATACCAAATAACTGAAGTACAATACAATGAAGAAATGACACACTAAAGTAAGGCATTTGGTGATGTTGCAAGAGTGGCAAATCTGAATTTAGGTATTCATTTCAGTAAATGAATATCCAAATTCAATCCAGGAATATAAACTTTTAACCTCTAGGTGTGCTTCGTTGAAAGTACTGCCCTTGTCTTGGACAGATCATTATCTCCTACGTGCCTCTCTCCTGGAACATGACTGCTCGCAGCAGGGTGTGGAACCTATTCGTTCGGTCTGTCCCTGGAGACTTATGGAGCCCACTCGGTTCTGGAATGCTTTGAGGGATGTGCCTTCTGACCTTGATAGCCGAACACTCAATGACCTCATAGCACTTTGGAACATCTTGCTGACTGAGGCCATCGACCAGACGGCACCCAGGCATCCGCTTCCCGCGCATAGGCAGGGCAGGGCTCCATGGTTTACGGATGGCCTGCACCAGCTGAAGCAAGATGGGAGGTGGTTAGAGCAATGGTGGTGTCAGACTTATGCTGAAACCGACCGATTGTGACATAGAGATGCTTTAAGAGCCTACGCCGGAGCTATGCAGGCAGCAAAGAAGGTTTTCCTTGCTACTCTCATATCATCCACAAAATCTCATCCAGCAGAGCTTTTCTGGGTGGTGATGGGGCTGATCAGTCCAGCCTCCCTCCGCCTGGAACTGGAGGCATCCAGCACTCACTGTGACCATTTCATAGATTTCTTTCCTGATAAAATTCCTCGTATTCACCATCTATTCGATGCTGCATTTGAGGCAGAAAGTGTACCTAAGGCTTTGAATGCCCCACCTTGTCCTGTTTTATGAGATACGTTTGAGCTGATATCAGTCCCCGATGTAGTGAAGATGCTCGGGGCTATGCGGGCCACAACATGTGAACCAACCATCCTGGTTGGTTATGGCCAGCCGAGTGACGCTAGGAGCATTGCTGGCTTGGGTGGTCAATGCCTCCCTGGTGGAGGGCAGGATTGTGAAATGCCTGAAAGAGGCTGTGGTACGGCCCCTGCTCAAGAAACCATCTCTTGATGCTGATGCCCTAGCTAGCTACCGTCCTGTCTCTAACCTTCCCTTTTTAGGGAAGGTTATTGAATGGACAGTGGCTAAGCAGCTCCAGGGACATCTGAACTGTATTGGTTTCCTGGATACTTTGCAGTCAGGATTTCATCCGGGTCATGGCACAGAGACTGCACTTGTGGCTTTGGTCGATGATCTTCACCAAGAGTTAGATCGAGGTAGGTCAACTCTCTTGATTATGTTAGATCTGTCAGCAGCGTTTGATACGGTGTAACATGAGTTGTTGGTGACACGCCTGCGGGACTGTGCTGGGGTGGGAGGGACTGTTCTTGTATGGTTCCGCTCATTCCTGGTCATTAGAACTCAGCGTGTGGTCCTGAGAGAGTGTCATCATCCCCCCGGGATCTTACATATGGGGTCCTGTAGGTTCTATTCTGTCCCCTCTCCTGTTCAATGACTATATATGCATCCGTTAGGTGAGATCATGAGATATTTTGGAGTGGGGTGTCACCAGTATGCTGATGACACCCAGCTATATCTCTCATTTTCATCTGACCCAGTTCCTTCAGTCTCAGTGCTTACTCGGTACCTGGTGTGGTGGGCGATTGGATGAGGTCAAGTCACCTCAAGCTGAATCCTGACAAGATGGAGTTGATGGGTAAGGGTGCATGTGTGAAATATCCCATCATTGATGGGGTGCGCCCAACTCTGGTCCCTCAAGTTCGGAGTCTGGGGGTCCTCCTCAACTCGCAGCTCCACCTGGATGTCCAAGTGGCAGCTGTAGTGAGGTTTAGATAGTTACATATGATCTGTCATCTTCGACCATATATTTCAGGCTCCAACCTTGCTACCACATCCATGTGTTCATCACCTCACGGCTTGACTACTGTAACACGCTCTACGTGGGGCTACCCTTGATAAGGATTCGGAGACTGTGCAGAATGCAGCAGCCCATCTCCTCTCTGGAACGGACTGCCGGGAGCACATTACACCGGTGCTCTGTTCCCTGCACTGGCTGCCTATAGTCTTCTGGGTTTGCTTCAAGGTGTTGGTTTTAACCTTTAAAGCCCTACACGGCATAGCCCTGTCTATCTGCGAGAACACCTCACCCCCCGTGTTCTCAATCGACCCATGCGGTCCTCTGGGGAGCGCCATGTTAGAGGTCCCCCGTGTTTCCCTGGAGGGACATATTTGAAAGGGCATTCTCAGTGGTGGCACCACAACTCTGGAACTCCCTTCCAGCGAAGTTCCAGCTCTCCTGGGACCTCTCCATGTTTCGCAGACAGTGTAAGACCTGTTTTTTTTGCCAGGCATTCTGTGCGGGGGGAGGGGGGGGGAGGGGAGAGATTAAGTTGAATTCAGTCTGAGTTTTAGTGTTGTTGTTGGTTTTATTTGTGTATTTTGTATATTGTATTTGTTTCTTGCTGGTTGTACACCGCCCTGAGTCACTGTACAGCGAGTAGGGCGGTATAAAAGCATTGAAAAATAAAATAAATAAATAAAATAAATTATATTTGATTATTACTACTTCAAGCAAGTCCTGCTTGGGTCAAATATCTGATCCTGTACGTGGCCCAAACCCGACTGCATTGTGCCCAACTAAATGGGTAAGTAATGTGGCCACCTGGGCCTGATATGTCCAGGTTAGAGCTGGTGCAAACACAGCTGTTCCCAAATTGGCATGTATTTGTGACTTTTCAAGAATCTTGCCAAATGTTAAATCAATTTTTCATGTTCAGGATTCTTTTTGCCCATTCACCGCTTTCAGTATTTCCACTGGTGAATTTCCAACACTTTTGGCACTTTCACGATGCTTTCATCATTTTTGGCACTTTCACTGCTATTGACAAGTATGAGTTGACAAACATGTCCAACAATTTCTCAAAGATTGGGTAACTGTTCCCGAAAATTTTGAATGCAGCAAATTGGCCATGAATCCTCATTTCAGATCTAATCCAGGTGGCCCCAAGACATCATGAAACTCTGTAAGAGATGGGGCTATGTAAGGAAAGGGGTGGGTTAAGGCATTCTGTATGGATTGGGGACTCTGGCCCAGCTCAGGTGCAAAGTGTGGGTGTTTTCAGACGTGATGGGGCGGCTTCGCCCCGTCACGGAAACAACCCTGAGATTCCCCGCCGGGATCACTCCGGCACGGCCAACAGATGTGCCAGCTGATCCCGGCGGGGAATCAGGGAGGGGGCGGGGCCGTACGGTGCAACGTGCGGCCGCACGGTCCCACCCCCTCACACTCCCCTGCCGCCTACCCTCTGGGGAGATGGGCGGGCACTGTGGCCAATGCAGCCACGGCGCCTGCCCGATTTGACCACGGCCCGGAATCCCGCCAGACGTGACTTTTTGTTGGTTCCCGCCAGGGATCTCTTTGATCATGCTTTCAGGGATTGTCTGGCGGGGAGCCCCGGAAGCGTGGTTGAAATTGACCCCATGTGGGAATTGACCATGGTGAACATCTGGCAGCCGCCTAACAGACGTTCAGGGCGCTTTGACCCCATGTGGGTACTGACCGTGGTTCACTGTGATCTCGTAACGTCTGAAAATACCCTGTGCCTGATGGTCCGATCTCAGCAGGGCCAGTCAGGCATTGTCAGGCTCAAGTCAACTTACAGGCCTCTACTCCAAGAACTCAAGGTCCTACAGCCTACTTGACAATGCTGGTCATCTTTTCCTGTAATTCTAATATAATTGTTATTAATGATAAAGCAATTTAGTATCCAGAATAACCAGAATAGAGATTGCAGACTCGATTCCACTGGGATATAGGAACATGCCTCGTATCTGTAATGAACTGATCTTTTACAGAAGGTGTCAAATGGAGAATTCATGCAGAAACCAAACACAGGCAAGGGAGAGAAATGCCTTTCATGCTGCGCTAGGCCCACAATGAAGTGCTTGACAAAAATTGAAGTACACAGCTAGGCCTGTGAAAGACTCAAAGACAGCTCTGATACTGTACTGGGAGGTAGTCATAACCACCACAATAATAAACTCTGAAGAGTGGTAAATAATATGGTGACTGCTTTGTTACAAAATACATTTAACATCAGCTGGGAATACTGATGAAATGAATATATTTATAAATATTACTTGGGATATTTGGACAGGCATCCAAATATCCAAATAATATCTGTATCTTATTTATTTAACATTTTTACCCCACCCTTTCCCAAAGGCTCAGGATAGCTTACAAAAAACATAAAATGCAATTTAAAAACATTAGCATAAGATTCATTAAAAAAAACCCACCTACCCACTCCAATCCCAACCCCCAGCAACCTCCCACCTAATCACTATCCCTGCCCACCAAAAGCCTTACTAAAAATAAAACATGCAGGGGGGGATGGGTGGAGGCCGCAGTGCATGGGAAGTGCATGGGGGGCCCATTACATAGATGCCCACCAACCTCCCCCCATTTCTACGCGTGGAGCATCCACACTGGCGCCCGTTGGTCCATGAGTGGGCAATGGGTGGAGGTGGGTGGAGCGTGGGAACATGCAGGCACCTGCCACCGACCGTGGCGATCACATGGACACCCCCCCAACTGCTCCCCCCACCCGCACACGTGGGCGAGGGGGGGAGGCGTCCGTGCAAAAGGGGCCCCAGACTCAAACGGATCTCCAGGGGGGAGGGAATTCCATGACGTTGGGGCAGCAAACAAGAATGGACAGACAAGAGTAACATGTGGAACCCACAGGAGAGCGCGCCCAGCCAACCACGGGGGCCTTGACAGATCATAGTAGGAAAGGCAGTCTTCCAGATATATGGGGCCCAGACAGTTTACAGATTTAAAGAACAAACCAGCATCTTGAATTATACCCAGAAAGCTATAGGTAGCCAGTGCAGACTCTAGAGCACTGGTGTAATGTGCTCCTGATGACCCATCCCCGAAAGGAGCCGGGCTGACACATTCTGCACCAGCTGCAGCTTCTGAACAGTCATCAAGGGCAGTCCCACGTAGAGTGCATTGCAGTAATCTAGCCTCAAAGTGATGAAAACACGGGCAGTGGCCAAGATCGAATCAGAAAGAAAAAGATGCAGCCTCTTCACCAGTAGGGCTGTAGCGGAAAGTCGCAGCAGTAGCTATTTCCACTGGAAACAGTGATTCCACAATTAGTGGTACAGCATGGCAGAGGCTTTCATTCCGCTAGTTTCATTCCGCTACTTCTGCAGTTCCGCTAATTTCATTCCGCTACTTCTGCAGGCTTCGCAAATAGCGGAAACATGACATTTTTGCTACTTCCGCTATTCTGCCAGTGTCACAAAATAGTGGAACAGCAGTTTTCCGACAGTTTCTGACAATTCTGCAATTTTTCCGATAGTTTCCGAATTTGCAGAATGCCGGCGGAATTAGTGGAATGTCGGCAAAAAGCCACAGTGTGGCACGGTCAATTCTGAAATGGTATAATGGAATCACGGTGTGGTAAAAGCTGCTGCCGCATCAGCCCTATTCACCAGACACCACCCCTGGCCACTGCTACAAACTCATGATCCAGGCACAGCAAAGGAATTCCAGAAGCATTCCAAGGCTGCAAAACTGAGTGACTAGAGGGGACCAGGTCCCACCAATAACAGGAGTCCCAATCCCCACCAGTCACTGGGCTGGCCAACCATCATCCAGTGGTGGCTGGTGGGTTCCAAGGCTGGTGGGGTACAGGACGGGGCCAGAAGTGGGAGAGGCCAGGCCAACAGTAGGCAGAGCCTAGTCAACAGTAGGCAGAGCCTCACCAACAGTAGGTGGAGCCAGAAGTGCACATGCAAACACAGAGCAAGCAAGGCAAACCATCTTAACCTAACAGTATTATGTGAAGTCCTTAGCAGACCATAAAATCAGTAACATAGAGTTCCAATGGTCCCCCAGACCTCCAACCATGCTACACAGTTCTCTTGCAGTGTAGACGGCAGCTGCTGGGGACCAGAAAGTTCCTCCTCCTGCGGACCTGCCCTGCCCCCTTGAGCCATGCTGCCTTGGGACGGCACCTGGCACATGTGCTCTTGTGGTAGTGGGCTGACCCTGCTGCCTGGTAGCTCTGCCCCAAGCACAGGAGAGCTGCTTACATTGAGATCTGCATGCCAGAGACTTTCTGTCCCCAATGTGAGTTCGGGGGCATGCACAGGAGGCATGCTGCTCTCTGCACATGCGCCCAAACTCTAATGAAGAAGAGGCCACCGCAGAACTTTGCAGCAGTTGGGAAGCAGGTGATGAGCCCAGGGAGTGGGGGACATCCAGGAGAATTTAATAACTGGGCTGGAGGCAGCCTAGTGGGCTGGGGGTGGGGGGCACCGCTCAGATGCCCCTTAATAGAAAGCACCGCTGCCATCATCACATCAGTCTTGTCAGGATTCAACCACAATTGTCTCATCCTCATTCAGTTCTTAACAGCTCCCAGGCATCAGGTAAGCACCAAGACTGCAGGATCTGGTTCGGGTAAAAAGTAGAGGTAGAGCTGGATGTCATCAGCATATTGATAACACTTCACTCCAAACAATCTCATCCAGTGACCTCATATACACATTGAACAAGAGGGGAGATGAGATGGAACCCTAAGGGACCTCACAGAGGAAGTCACAAGGGGAGGATGATAGGGGTGTGCAATTTGTTTTTATGATAATGAAAAAGAACATTTGTTTTCTGTTAAATCGAAGAAGAATAACAAAAACAAAAATGAAAATGAATTTCAGTTTTTTAAATAATGGGAAAACACTGAAAACATCTTTATAGCTATAACGTTTTTGTTTCATATTCAATTCTGATGAAACTTGGGGAGATTGTACCAACAATGGAGGGCACTATGTGTCCCAACGTTCAGAATCATTGGATAAAGGAAACCGAATCTATAAGCAATTGAATTTTGCGATTTTAAGAAAAGCTGCATACACATTCCTAGATACAACTACTTTATCTTCCATCCAATTTGCATGAAACCTGGAAAGATTATGTCCCTTCCCTTAAGGTATCCAATTTCTTGTTTATGTTGGCTAAGAGAAGCAGTGCGGTTCAGGTGGAGTTGTAGAGGAGGGCCCCACTGCTTGGTTGAAGAATAAATGCGGCGGTAAAGGAATTGGTTAAGTTCCAAGTGGCTGGCTGCTATTGATATTGCGGGGGGGAGGGTAGAATCAAGATCAGCCTAAAATGTTAGTATTTTGGCTTATAACTTATATAGGGTAGTGTGTGTTTTTTCTGTTGTTTGTATCGTATGTCAAAATTTTGGTTTTTTTATTGTGATTTTGAGCCGACCAAGTGGTCGTGTCAATAAAGATATATGATGATGATGTCCCTTCCCAAAGATTACCAAGCCTGGCAAATATCAGAAAGCTTGGACAAAGGTTCCTGATGTTGTAAGACATTAACTTTAAAATGCATTTCTGGGAATAACATTTTTATATTCCATCCTGTTTACAACACATTTGGCAGAAATGTATACCACACCTTCCATGTCATCTCTGCCAAACTACAGGACAATTTGATAAAGGGACCCAATTTTATAAGCAATTGAAGTTGTCCCGTTGAAGACCATTATTCAAATAAATAGCAGCACATGCAGTGCTATTCAGAGGCAGACACCTGGTATGGCAGGCGGAGGGAGGCTATAGGAGGGAGGATGGGGATGAACTCAACAGACTGACAGACACATTCACTGGCCAATTACTGCATGCTTCCAGCTTTACAAGACCAATAGGTGGTGGCTTGGAGGTGGCCTTGAGGCAGGCACAGAAGGGACATAACTGGGACTTTAGGGATAGCATCCCAGCAATCAGAAAACATAGTTTACACATCCAGGCTGGCCAATTATCATCACAATCACATCCTGCAGCACTGTGATGGAGGACATAAGAGAATCTCTATTGGCTCTTTCCGAAACATTAGGGATGTGCGAACAGATTCCAGTTCGGGTTCGGTCATTCGGTTCGGTTCTTTGGTTCGGGCGTTCGGTTCGGACGCCGAGTTTGGGTTCGGTAGTTTGGTTCAGTGGAGTTCGGTTCGGTTCGGCCGTTCGGAAATAGGTATCACGTGATCCCATGATTGCATAGGAAACCAGAAATTTGAGTGCGTGCGGGGCTGTGTGGCGAGAGAGTGTGTGTGTGTGGCTGGCTGGATGTTCGGTTCGTGTGTTTGGCTGTTTTGCGTGTTTGTTTGGCTGTGTTGTTTTGGCTGGTTGGTGAGTGACTTGTTGAAGTGTCTGTTTAAAAAATAAAATAAAAATGAAGACTGTTGTCTTAATTAAACGCCGGGGGGCCAACGTGGTGCTCCCGGAGCTGGTGGTGGAAGAGGAGGAGGAAGAGGTCGTTGCCCCAGCTCCTGGACCTTCACTGGTGGTGGCCGGCTCCTCTGATGAGGAGCTAGCAGCAGGCACAGGAGGTGCTGCCAGGTTTGTAAGCTTTTTTTTTTACTTTGAGGACAAGAAAGGCTCTATCTGTTAGAGCGAGCTCACTGGCGTGCGGGTGGGTGCGTGGGTGGTGGGCATCAGTCAGGCACAAACAGTGGGCATCAGTGGGTAGCAACAGATGTCTGCCACAGAGAGAGAGGGTACTGTAGTGCGGAGGCCTCTTCCAGCAGTCAGGCACGAGCACAAGCAGCACCCCCACCCAAACATGTGCCTGCCAGCCATTTCTAGCAAGGGTCTCCACTCTCTAGTTGCCATCCCTACCCAGCACCCCCAAATAAGCGCAGGATTTGCACATGCCAGCCAGTGTCTTTCCAGTTGCCATACCTAGCACCCCAGGGAGAGCAGGATTTGCACGTGCCAGACAGGGTCTCTCCATTGACATCCCTCCCTAGCAGCACCCCAGGGAGGGCAGTATTTGCACGTCCCAGTCAGGGTCTTTCTAGTTGCCATCCCTAGCACCCCAAAGAGGGCAGGATTTGCACATGCCAGCCAGGGTCTCTCCATTGCCATCCCTAGCACCAAAAGAAGGGCAGGATTTGCATGTGCCAGCCAGGGTCTCTCCATTTGTCATTCCTAGCATCCCCTAGCACCCCAAGGAGAGCAGGATTTGCACATGCCAGCAAGGGTCTTTCTAGTTGCCATCCCTAGCGCCCCAAGGAGGGCAGATTTGCACGTGCCAGCCAGGGTCACCATCTCCCATTGCCATCCCTAGCACCCCAAGGAGGGAGGACTAGAGGCATCATCATAAATGCATGATATTACTTAGGTGTTGTTTATGAGTTCCTGTTTCATGGCTATGAAATGGCAGAAGACAGGGTGGCCGTCCCTCAGTCCTGTGCTGCGCCCCGCCGCTTTTTGCCTTTCCTCCAAGTCCCAGAGGACAGGCCCAAAGACTAATATTAGTACCCCTTAAGTTTCCTTTCAACGTTTGATTTTGGTTTTATAATGTTGTTGTTGTTGTTGTTCAAATAGTTTTAATAAAAGTTGTTATATATGTTGTTACAAGCTTCGTTTGACCTATCAAATCTTTTATCCCTATGTGCTGAAGTTCTGGCTGGCAGGTGGCAGAATCTCATACAGTTTGTCGATCTCTACAAGCAGCATCTGGCTGGCTCCACATGTAGCGTAGTTAAGGTATTAACCCAAAGATGTGCCAGGCAGCAGCAGGGTCTCAACTTGCAGACAGTCCCCCAGGAGGGGCAGGGCTTGTGTCTGTGTGGGTGTGCCAGAGAGAAAGAGAGACCGGCTTCTTGGCAGCGGGCAGCAGGCGGCGGGAGCTGGTGGTCGGAAGGGCTTTTATTTCCAGCAGCTTCAGAGGGCATCCGCGGGTGGGTGCAGTGAAGTAGGCTGTTGGGTGGGGGGCAGGTTGGCGTGTGGGCACCAGGCTTCTGGATGCAGTGGAATGGAATGCAGCCCCCAGTGACTGGAATGATGGTCCCAGAATCTCGTTGATGGTTCCTGGGATGGGCGGGCATGACTGATTCAGGTACAATGGAATGACAGCCTATGTGA
>QEPC01007581.1:331552-352704 GCA_003113815.1 Sphenodon punctatus | reverse complement strand
GCCTCGACAGTGGGGGACATTGGTGGCCCTGGAGGAACATCGGAAGCAGCAGCACCTGCTCCAGCACCAGCAGAAGAGACAGCCTCAGCTTCATTAACTGCAGGTCTTCCAGTACCCTGCGTGGCAGTGGAGGAGGGTACTGCCAAGAGGCAACACTGAGCCGCTAAAGCCTGTTGCCCTAAAGCAGGCCTGCTGAGTTTGGGGCATGGTGGTGTGCTCGGGCTACTGCTGCTCCCTGCTGCCACTCCCCTGGCACGGCCCCTTCCACTTCTGGCACGTGCCCCATTGCCTCCCTTATGGGCAGCAGACCGGCCTCTCCTTCCCTTCTCCATTTCTCCCTCCAAAATAATGTTTTTATATTTTATTTAATTTTTATTTTTTATTTAAAATTTGTATCTAATATTATATCTATCTATCTACACTAAATCTAACTTCTATGAACTATTCTAAATGCTATAAACTAAATGGATTATCTAATAAGTACAAAGGCCTACTCCTACAAACACTACTAAATCTCTAAACACTATCTCTATCTCACTACAACTATCTACTATCTCTAATCTAATATCTATTATAATCTCCCTCCCATCCTATGGGAGGGAGAAACACAAAGAACACAGAGAGTGGTACAAAACTGAAATGAAACCTCAATCAATCTAATGCTACTCAAAATGAATACAAAATCAGGGGAAGGGAATCAGGGATGGAATATATATAGAGGGAGAGGGAAAAGATTCAATGGAGGGGGGAGGGAGGAAGGAAGACTGAACACAGGGAGCACAGGGAGGGGTAAAAACAAAAAATAACACCTAAATCTATCTAATCTAACCTAAATAAATGATAATATGGAGGTAGATGGGTTGAATGGGTGAAATAGGAGGAGGATTGCAATGGATTGAGGATAACAAAACTGCTGGGAGAGGGAGCCTTCTGAAACGTCTGCTGTTCAGGAACAGTGACTAGATCAGAAGTTGTTGGCAGGGGGGAGGGCAATGAGTTTTGTTACTTGCTGCACCCGCTTCACCGCAAGCCCCATTGGCTCCATGAAGCCTAGCCCATGGCCAATTGCAGACTGCGAAGCCAGTGGTCTGAGGAGAAAAGGGATGGTGATTGGGCAGGCTGGCTGCTACTCCAAGCCTCTCCACCCCCGGTGCCTGGAAGTCTGCTCCTCAGCTGACCTCCCCCCTCCCTGTGCCTTCCTGTGTAGGCAGTAGGTCACCAACTGGCTGTGGTCACGTTTCTCCCGCCCGAACCACCCGAACGCAATCTGAACTGACCGAACTGTTTGGTCGTTTCGGAGTTCGGAATCAGGTTCAGTTCGGTTGGTTCGGGTTCGGTCGTCCGCACAGGCCGAGTTCGGACCGAACTCCGAATTTCCGAACAGCGTTCGCCCATCCCTACTAAACATATGCTTCCAGCTTCCCAGTAACAAGTGGGGGAGAGAAGTTGGGGTGGTCACAGCACAGAATGAGGATATTTGGTTGACATTTCTGTTTGCCAATTGGCATCACAAACAGATCTTACACCACAGTGACGCGTAAGAGAATCCTGGCAGAGGCTCATTCTCTGCTTGTGCTGTGCAGGCTTATAAAAGTGTGATCCTTTATCACATCTTTCCGATATTTGGCAGGGATGAACTTGAAGATGTGAGATACAACCCTGCCAAATTTCATGTACATTGGCTGGACTACAAAGATGTTACAGTCAGACATACATTTATTTATTTATTTATTTATAATAAAATGTGTATGCTGCCCCCTCCTGCTAAAAGCATCTTGCGGCAGTTAACAATATGTTAAAAATGATAAAATCAAATAAAAAACTACTCAACCCCCAACTCCTCACTAAACCAACCCACCCACCTCATCTTCCTTGGAAAGGCATGGCAGAACAGTCAGGTCTTACATTGTCTACGAAAAGAGGGGAGGTCGGTGGTCAAGCAGACCTCCAATGGGAGGGAGTTCCACAGCCGCGGCAAAGCCACAGAAAACACCCTCCTCAAGGTTGTGTGACACCCGAGAAACATTTATATGTTAATTGCTTATACCACCAGGACTGTTTATCCAATCCATCTGAAAGCTGGCACAGATAGTAATCTTTGGGAGGGATATAATCTTGCTAAGTTTCATCCACATTAGATAGGAGACAAAGAACTTACAGCCAGGAATGTATATGCAGATTTCTGCAAAATAACATAATTCAACTGCTTATAAAATTGGATTCTTTTATCCAATCCTTCTGAAATTATGTACAATAATGCCTTCGGTTGGTAGTACACTCCCTCCAATTTACATCTAAATATAATGAAAAATAAAAAAAGATACAGCCCACAATGTGTTTTACATTGAAACCAATGGAAAGCAAAACCAAAAGCAAAAACGGAATTTTGATATTTACGAAAACAAATATTTAAATTATGAAAACGAAAAACAAAAATGAACAACAACATGGGTCCCTGGTGCACACCTCTAGATGGTGAGCATTTGCCCATCACCACCCACTGAGATCTCACTGACAGGAATGAATAGAATCACTCAAGAGCAGTCCCACGCACTCCCACCAGATCTCACAAATGTGTCAACAACACGTCATGATCATCTGTGTCAAAGGCTGCTGAAAGATGTAACAAGATCAACAGGGTAAATTCGCTCTGTCAATCTCTATGTGCATATCATCTATCAAGGCCACACGTATAGTCTCATGCCATACCCAGGATGAAAGCCTGACTGAAACTGGTCCAGGAATCCGGTAGCATCAAGATAAGCCTAGAGCTGTCTGACAATCAACTATTCAACAACGTTCCCTAAAAAGGGAAGGTTAGAGACAGGGCAATAGCTGACAGGGGAGTCAACATCTAAAGATTGTTTCTTAAGCAAGGGATGGACAACTGCATTTTTAAGTGTCTCTGGCATCCTATCCTCCTGAAGAGAGGCATTGACAACCCAGAAATGGCCCCAACATCTCCCTGCTGGCTTTCACCAGCCACAATGGGCAAGGATCTAATTCACAACTGGTTGTCTGCATCACTCTAAGCAAATCCTCAACATCAGTGGAAGATACCAACTGAAACTGATCCAGATAAACAGGACAAGACTGAGTTTCCATAACCCCAAACTCTGACTCTGCAGTTAAAATAGCAGCACCTAAGTCGTGGTGAATACAAGTGATTTTGTTTGCAAAATAATTAATTAAAATATCACAGCGGCAGTAGAGGATTCTGATTCCTAGTGGAGACAGGCCGGATTGACCAGACATCTCACCTTCCAGAACAGCTCCACTGGATGCGACTTTACAGACACTATGATAGCAGAGAAGAAAGCCTTCTTCACTGCCATCATTATCTGTTTGCACGTCAATATTTCCATATCTGCTTTATTGCATTATTCACATTTGCATTACTCTGTTTATTTGTTTTGGCTTTATTTAGTACTGTTGTGCACATGCAATAAACTGAAGACGTGGAACTGGAATATATGATAAAGATCCAAATGGAGTGGGAAAGCATCTGATCCGTCAGATTCAGTTGGAAGTAGCCAAATTCAATGGATGATATATTCATAATAAATAATTGTTATTTATCTCTAGCTTGGATATTATTTATTATTATTATTTCCATAGTGATTTCAGTGTCGTGTTTTGTGATCTTTAATCTAGTTCACCTTCACAACAATCCTGTGAGGTAGGTCATTATTATTTCCACTTTAAAGGTAGGAAACTAAGGATGCCAGATAGCAATGTGCCCAAGACCACGAAGTTAGTTCCTGGCCAAGACAGAGCTGAAATGAATAACCACTACTATCTGGTTTCTGTCGAGATATCATGGTATCTGTTTTAGTATCCAGCAGCTACCCAGTTAACCAGATTACCATTTACCTAATTACCATTTAACACCTCCCACCTCCAAACTGTCTTCCCTTCCCTCTGTCTGGAATTGTTTGGTTATGCAATAATTTGGTAAACAATAACACTCCGTATACTGGTTTGGTGGTTAGCCTCTTTGATAACAACCATGCTATCCAAAATGTCAGATACTAACTACGGATAAATTTTTTTGCTATCCGTTTCAGCTCTAGACAGGATTTGAACCCTGTTCTCCCAAGTACAACACCTTATCCAGCTTCACTGGCTTGGCTCTCCAGTAGAGCTGCAGCAGGTAGCACATCTGTAACCTGTGGGTAATACCAGCATCTCTGGGCACCCCCAGCAGGCACTTGATGGGGTACCCAGACCCCTATCAGATGCTCGGTTTCTGAAAATAAAGGTATTACTGGGGCGTCTCAGGAGAACCCAGGATGTCAATCCTGGCACCCGCCAGCTCCTCAGGCTGACACACCTCAGCGCCAGGCTGCTGCTTCTCCAGTCCTGGTGGCTAATGTTTGTGGCTCCTCCCAGTGAAGCACCCATGCATGCAGGACTCATTTGCACCTCTGATATGGGTCCCCCTGCGAACAGGGGACACTTTAGGGGTGTGCACGCAGGTGAGAAGAGGCCTCCTTGCTCCCCCACCCTCATAAAAAGCCAAGCAGGGAAGTCCGCAGCCCAGCTGAGAAGCATGTGCGCTGCAGAGGAGCAGGGAGCAGCAAGAAGTGACTGGACCAGAGGAGCAGCAGCCCAGTAGTGAGGTGAGTCAGTCCAGTGAGTTGAGTCAAACATCAGGTCATGTTTGAGTACCAATTGGTGCCTGAATCCACCTGGGACAAGTCAGGCACCCGATCCGTACCTGACTTCCTAGGTACCCGGTTGCAACTTTACTCTCTAGTCAAATAAGTTGTGTTTTGAACAAGCATACCATAGCTAGGGTTTTCCCTGTGGAGCAGTTACCTCCCAGTGTCTCCTTTCTCATGAGTAGGAGGAACCAGATATTAAATATTAAATTGCTGCCTTTTCTTTCTGACTCAGATCTGGCTACTGTCATCCATGCTTTCATCACCTCAAGGCTTGATTACTGCAATACTCTCTATGTAGGGCTGCCCTCGGTGACTGTTCAGAAGCTGCAGTAGTGCAGAATGCAGTGGCTTGCCTCCTGTCAGGGGCGAGTCGCCGGGACCACATTACAACAGTGCTCCGAAGTCCGCACTGGCTCCCTATAGCTTTCCAAGCACAATTCATGGTGCTGGATTTGACCTTTAAAGCCTTAAAACAGTCTGGGCTCCACATATCTGAGATACTCCCTATCTTTAAATACCCCACTGTGGCCCTGTCAATCAGCCGGGAGCACCTCTCTGTGGGTTCCATCTGTTAGTCTTTTTCGTATGGTGATGGCTTACGGGGAGACGTTCTCGGTTGCTGCCCCAATGATATGGAACTGCCTTCCCTCAGAGATTTGTTTGAGCACAAGCCTGGGTATCTTCCAGAGGCAGTGTAAGATCTTTCTATTTGTTAAGGCATTTGGTGGACGGGAATGGTGGGTTTGGTGGGTTTTGGGGTAGGTATGTGAGAGGGGGTGGTTGGGGGGGTGGTTGGGAGGATAAGGAAAAAGGATGGGGGGTTGGGGTTTTTATGCTGTTTTATATGTATTGTTTTTATCTGTTTTGTAAACTGCTCTGAGCCATATGGGAAGGGCGGAGTAAAAATGTAAAAATAAATTAATAAATACCTTCTCCTCTCTTCCACTCGCCATCCTTTGAAACTTCCAGCAGTGGAGTCTGCCTATTCATTATACTGGTTCTGTAGAGATTTTCACAGCCATTCAAAGATAATGCAATGTCAGCATCCCAGCCATTGAGCAGGGCTGGGGAAAAGATATCAATAATAGCTTTGCTGAAGATTACAACCAGAGGATCCCAACACATGAGTGTTGAATCAGAGGAGCTGGCCTAGCACATGATCAGAGGAAAAGTCAGGTTAAAGGCCATAGGGGTCAGAGAGGCATCAGTGTCAGAGGGCAGGCAGAGGCAGGATCGAGGGCAGGAGGTGGTGCAACATGGCAGAAAGCCAGAAAAGGAGAGTCAAAGAAAGCTGACACAGTGCTGATGGATGCTTGAAGTAGACAAGGCCAGTTCATTGTCTGGCTGCTCAGACAAAGCTCTGGGCAGCACAGAAGCTATATAGGGGTTCTGACAAATCAGAACATGGATCAGTCCTTAGCTAATCAGGGACCAAGGGACGGAGCAGTACAGGCCCATCTTCAGAGCTGGAACTGTGTGCTCTACTGGAGTGGACTTGTGCCTTAATGCACAGGACCTAGAGTAGAGTCCTACAGATCCTAACAAGAAAAACTTACATACTGAGGCCACTTTTAGATAACCGGGTCATGGTCACGCGATCCGCTCACATGACTTTCAAAAATCCTGCAGGTCAGAATTAGATGAGATGTTTCACGCGTTAAAGCCGGTCGCGTGTTCTTTTAAAACCGCAAACAAAATACCTCGATGTCGAGGTATTTCGTTTGCTATTTTAAAAGATCGAACAACTGGCTTTAAGGCACAAAACATCTTGTCTAATCCTGGCCCGTGGGATTTTCAAAAGTCATGTGAGCGAATTGCGCGACTACGGCCCGCTCGTCTAAAAGCGGCCTGAGGTTTAGGTTCATCACATGCATCATGATTCATGGGAACTGTAGTCCACTCAGTAAAAGAAAGGATGGTCTTGTGATTAAAGCACTAGACTGGCTCCAGAACCACAGATGCTCTGTATGAGTTTGGGCAAACTATTTTCAAAACCACCTAGTGAATCCGGGCACCTGATTCCTATTGAGACTTAACGGACCAAAGTTTAAAAAATACATTGCTAAGCGACTCCAAGTACAGAATGAAGAGAGAAGAGCTATTCTTTCAGTTGCCATTACCAGAGGAAAGTTCAATTAGGAAAATGCAAGTAACATGTAATTTATTCTAATTCTAGTGAGAGAGAGCGAGAGAGAGAGAGTGCACGCTACACTTCCATAATGTGAATATTGTTTGCTAGTCTCAGTGGATTTATCAGCAGTGTGGAACAGGCAGCCTAATGGTTATTCAATCACATGCCATATTAAAATAATTTAGAGACAACTTGAGTTGGGGAGTTAGAAAAGAAATGGAAAAAAACACAATGGCACCAAAAGCAGAGGTTCAGAAACGTTTTGCCCATTTTGAGACATGCATGTAATCTATGGCTGAAATTGATATGTCATTCTGTATCTGCAAGGATCAGTCACATATCTGTTGAAACAAATATCTGAAGAAATCTTTGCTAGCAGTTTATTTTGTAATTTCTTTTTGATTTCTCAGTTATTTTCAGAGCTGAAATTGGTTTATTATTCATGGGTATTAACTGCATTTACAGGTATCCCACCGAGTACCTGAATCAGGGGAGGCCAGTAGGCTAGAAACAAGCAATCGCAGTGAATGTTGTTTCCACCAGAAACAGGTTATTCATGCAACCAGAAAACTTACTGACTGTTTCACTATTTTTCACTAGTTGAACACAACATGAACTGACCTGCTATCTACCAACTAGCAGCTTATGCTTCATATGCCAGCTAAGCGACACAAAGGTGCTGGAAATGGATGCAAAAGGACAGCTCTGAGAAGTCCCCAAAAAACACAAACAGTCCCAGAAACTGATAGGAAATTGCCAGTGCTGATCTTGCAGTGGGGGGAGCATGGAATCACTAACCAACTGTCACAAGTGTTCCCAGAAGGTAGGTATTTCCTGACGGGAAGGAAACACTTGCTCTCATCTCAGTACTAGAGGTCAGGCTAATGGTGCATGTGGTCCACTTAATCCAGGCACAACCTCAGGTCACCTATCAGGACCCCACCCGCTAGCTCACAGTTGTAGGGCAACTAATCTCACAAGTGGAGTGAAACACTTCCTTTTTGACAGAGCCTTGAGGTGCTGGGTCCTGCTCTCCTCCCCAGAGGCGATCTCCAAGAGGCTGGTTCATTGCTTCACACCATGATCTACTGGAGATTAGTTTGTAATCTTGGCCTCCCCTGATGTGAATAATATCTGTGGCTGAAAGCGGTACCTGCATATCTATTTTGTTGGGTATTCCATTTTGATCGTTTTCGCTAAACTATTTTGGGTATTTTGGGGATTTCGGTTACATCATTTTTTGCAATATCACATGCACAATAGTGCTTAATATTGACGAAGAGATGTAACCAAAATCCCTAAGTGACTAAACCACCAAAATAACCAACAGAAAAAAAATAATCCACCGAAACGGAATAACCAAAACTGATACTGAACTGAATATCAGTTATTATCTGAACCATCATTATTGGTTTGGGTACAATATGTTCAGTGGGGTTCCTATTGTTTTGGGTACTTGTTTCAGCTCTAGTCACTTATTTGGTAACTAACTTTGCTTCAGTATTTCAGCTACTTTGTTCATTCAGCACTTCATTAAATGGCACCATTTAGCACTACCGCACAACAGTGCAGTTCCACAACAATGTGGTATCAACTGTGCTAAATAATATCAGCAAATTGAATAAACTATCAATAAATAAAGCAGGAAATACCAAAGATAACTTACAAATAAACAAAATAGCCAAAATACCAAAGATGAAAATAACCAAAATAAAAAGCGAATTGGTCACCTACCTCGGTGAATTCTTTTCTTCTCCTGCTAGGCAGACAGTCCTCCAGATGGGTAGCTCCTCCTCTTGACCAACAGGGGGCAGAAGATAATAAGACGATCTGCACATTCCTACTGAGCTACCCCTGCTCTTATCACCAGGAAGTCCCAAGCAGAGGACAGGTTCTTGTAGACTTAGAAAAGGACCAGACCTAACCCTGAACTTGAAAGAACTCTGAAACCAGGAAAGAGATAAGGCTCAACAGAACCAACCATTTATAAGGGACGTCGGGTAAGATGAAGAACGTCAAATATAAGGAAAGGGAAAAAACACTCCCGCAAACTAACCAAAGTTGCTGTTTGCTTGGGTGGGGCTGGAGGACTGTCTGCCTAGCAGGAGAAGAAAAGAATTCACCAAGGTAGGTGACCAATTCTTTTTTCTTCCCCTGCTGCAGACAGTCCTCTGGATGGGACATACCCAAGCAGTAGGAACCCTAAGGGTGGGAACAAACAGTGCCAGAAGGATCTAGCACCACTTGTAGAACCCTTCCACCAAAGGCTGCATCCGCTGATTGGTAGGTGTTGATCTTATAATGCTTGACAAAGGTATGGACAGAGGCCCAGGCTGCGGCCCTACAAATCTCGTCATACGAGGCTCGTGCCTTAAAGGCATATGAAGTGGCTGCCCCCCACACGGAGAGGGGTCAGATTTGCAAGGGAGGGAACTTCCCTTGGTCTTATAAGCCTCAATCATCGCCTGTTTAACCCACTTCGATATCAAGGACTTAGAAGTCTTGGTACCCCTTAGGTTTGCCCACAAATTAACGAAAAGGGCTGTGGACTTCCTAAAGCCTTGAGTCCGTGAGAGATAAATTTTGAACGCCCAATGGGTGTCCAGGGTGTGCCACAGCTTCTCCTTCGCGTGCACTGGTTTCAGGCAGAAAGAAGGAAGGACCAGTTCCTGGAATCTGTGGAAGAGAGAATTACACTTTGGAATAAAGGCCTGATTTAATCTGAGGGTGACTGACTGATTATGGAGGAAAATACAGAAATTTTCCTCCACTGACAGAGCACCCAACTCGGACATTCTCCTAGCTGATGTCACCGCAACCAATAATTTCACCTTAATGGATAGCTTATACAGAGATACCTGACGAAGGGGGATTTTGTCAGAGCATCGAGGACCAGATTCAAATCCCAGGATGGGCACCTATGGACCACCGGAGGAGAGAGGTGTCTTGCCGCCCTTAGAAATTGACAGACATGTTTGTGTGCCCAGAATTTCTTGTTGGAAACAGCATGCAGCACCGAGTTTAGAGCTGCCACTTGTCGAACATGGGTGTTATGCTTGAGACCCTTGTCCAAGCCTGCCTGAAGGAACTCTAAAATTTGGGGAATTGAGGCTTTACAGGGGTCCTGACCCCTAGCAACTGCCCACAGTGAAAAAACCTTCCAGGTTGCCCTGTAGGAACCTGGTGGTCGGTCTCCTCGAGGCCAGGAGCGTCTTAAGGACTGCCTCCGAATACCCCCTGCGAGCAAGCGCTAGGCGCTCAACCTCCAGGCTGTCAAATTCAGAGAATTCGCGCCCTCGTGGAATAAAGGGCCCTCGCATAGTAAGTTGTGTCTGGGCGGAAGAGAAATGGGGTCCTGTACGCTCAGTTCCATGAGGTCCAAGAACCAAGGATGTCTCGGCCACCATGGAGTCACCAATATAATTTGGGCCCTCTCTCTCCTTATTTTTGCCACTGTTCTTGCAATGAGGGGAAGGGGCGGAAAGGCGTACAGGAGCCCCGCAGGCCAGCTCTGGTTCAGGATATCTGTCTTCATTGCTCCCTGGCACCGAGAACGTGTCATAAAAAGGACTACTTGCGCATTCTCGGGGCTGGCAAATAGGTCCATTGCCGGAGAGCTGAAGGACAGAATCAGCTTGTTCAGGGACCATTCGTGGGGATCTACCTCCCTCCTCCTCAACCAATCCACACGATAATTGTCTGTGCCCTTTATATGCAGCGCCTTTAAGAACAGAAGATGGGATTGAGCCCAGTTCAGAAGTCTCTTGGCCTCGGCCTGGAGGGCAGGGGACCTCGAGCCTCCTTGGTGGCTCACAGAGGCTTTCGCCGTAGTATTGTCTGTGTAAACAAGCACGTGTGAATTGAGAAGAACTGGCGAGAAGTATTGGAGAGTGAGGCAAATCGCTCTCAGCTCTAGAAAGTTGATACTCCTGGTCGCCTCCAACCTGGACCAGAGGCCCTGGGCTGAGCGGTCGTCCAGGTGAGCTCCCCAACCTGTTATGCTCGCGTCCAAGGTGAGGATCTTTCTGAGGGGCTCCACTAAGGGAACTCCCCTTGCGAATCTTTCCCTCTCCAACCACCAGGACATGGAGGATTTTAGCTGGTTTGGAATCCTTACCCATGGATTGTACCCTTTCTTGAGCTCTCTTTGAAAAGGCCTGAACAGCTGCTGCAAGGGTCTGAGGTTGAATCAGGACCACTGGAGTTGCTGGGAGCATGATACCAGGAGACCCAGTAGCCCCGCCAGAGTTTTCAGCCTCAAGCATTGACTGGCTCCTAGTAAGTAGATCAAAGAACGGATATTTTCTTGCCTTTTGGGGGGAATGAAGACGGCGCCTAAAGAAGTATCTATCACCACCCCCAGATGCTTTATTCTGCGGCTGGGAACCAGTTGGCTCTTGAGGACGTTCACTATAAAGCCATGGTGATTCAGCTATTGTATCGCCCTGGAACATCCACCGAAGCCCTGTTCTGGGAAGGAGCCCTGACCAGGAGGTCGTCTAGATAAGGGTAAATATGTATCCTCTCCCTGTGCAGATTTGCTATGAGTGTGATGAGAGTCTTGGAGAAGGTTCGAGGGGCCTAGGAGAGACCGAATGGCAGGGCCTTGTACCGAATGGCAGGGCCTTGCTCTGGGGTAGTGGAAGCGGAGCCATTTCCTGTGCGCTGGAAGAACTGGGCTGTGCAAATAGGTCTCCTTCAAGTCCAAGGAGGCCATCCAATCCTCCAGTGCCAGGCTCTGACAGATGGATTTCACTGTCTCCTTCTTGAATTTCTGGGGTCTGACACATTTGTTTAGTGCCTTCGAATCCAGAACAGTCCTCCATTGGCCAGACTTCTTGGCCACTAGAAAGATTATCGAGTATTGGCCGCGGCAGACTTCCTCAAGAGGAACCCTCTCTATGGCCCCTAAGGACCCTAATCTGTTTAGCTCCGTGGACATGGTGAGATGCTTGAGGGGGTTCCTGGAGACTGGGGAAGGCAAGAAACGTTCCCTGGGGGGCCTTTGTAATTCTACCGAGTAGCCTTGGTGAATCACTTGCAATACCCAGGCGTCTGAGATTGACTTTTCCCAAATGGCTGAGAAAGCTTGAAGTATGCCCCCTATCTCCACGTCCCCTTGCCCGTCATGCCTGTTTGCTGAACTGACCGGGGATGGGCTCTTTTGGTTTGAATTTGCCAGCTCCATGCTGCCTCCGCCCTCTAAAATGAAAGGACTGCCTGGTGTCTCTTTCGTTTGATTGATTTCTCCTGGCAAAAGAGGGAGAGGAGTCGCCAAACCAAAAGGTTGGAGAGCGAAAAGGTTTTCTTTTTGTAAGGAATTGTTGGAGGGTTTTGGTCTTAGTTTTATCGGTGGCATTGGTCAGCACCTTGTCTAAAGAAGATCCAAATAATTTAAACCCTTTATAGGGGCCCTCCACTAGCAAGTTTTTGGCCGTGGGGGTCCCCTTCAGTAGGAAACACTGTTTTCCTCGCTAGGAAGGCAGCAACGGCATCCACCTTGGGGTTTTTAAACAAGCCACCTTTTTTTCTGGAAATGGAATAAAATGCCTCCTGGGCCTTGGTCATTTTAAAAACCTTCCCAGGGGACTTGCACTCAGAGAGAACCAATTTTTCAAAGGCTCTGTTGAGGGGTAACTCTTTATCCCTAGCCTGAACAGAAGGGATTAGGTCTCTGTCATCCTTCTCCTCAGTCTGAGGAGTCTCCCCTAGAAGGCTTTTCCTGCAGGTGGAGAGTTTTGATGACTTGAGAGAGAAGTTTCTCTCTATACTGGGAGGGGAACTGTCTGTCCTAGTCTCTAGGATTAGGCAAGGACTCCTGGCAAGCTGAGGGAATCAGTGGCCAGCTCACCCCTTCCTCAGCAGAGCTGTCTGAAGGCTGAGGAGATTCCAAGGTGCTGATAGCAGCGCCACCTGCTGGACGAGGAGGGTTTCCCGTCTTTTTAAACTGCCTCTTTTTTGACCCAGTAGCCTTATCGTTTCCCTTGAATCCCTTTCTCTTTGACTTGCCCTGTATGTCTGTCACAGAGCCAGGTATGGGAGTCCAGCATTTTGCCCATAGTATGATTAAGGGCAATTAAGGGGTCTGGCTGGTTGATCAGTGTCTCAGCCAGGGGTAAGGCAGGCGAGGCCAGGTCTCCTTGTGAGGAAGCCTACAGGGAAAACAAGAGGCACATAAACTGAGGACCAGAGGAGATGAGAGTCCCCAACAGAGGAACACTCATATCTTCCCACTCCCCTCACAGATGGAATGGACCTACCTCAGGCCTAAGGCTAGGATCCATGAACCTATCACTCTCTCCCTCTGCAGCTGCATGGGAGAAGAGGAGTGCCGCCCTCATGAAGGGGGGGGAGGGGGTGCCTGGTGAAACAGACTCAATGCCCCACAAGAGTCCGTTCCGGATAGGGTAGGCACAGGCTCGCTGAGGCGCTGCCGCAACTGGGAGTCCTCAGGTCCTGGCGCCGGCTCCCTGCTCCCAGGCAACTGCGAGAGCACTGGCCAGAGACTTAGTGCCGGTTCCAGGGACTCGGCACAAACAAGTTTCCCTTAAGGCCCCGTCAAGAGCACCCAGTCTATTCTGTCTCTGGACTGGGATTGCCATTCAAAACACCAGTAGCTCCTGATGAAGCGAAGTTAAACATGCCCTGCCGGTCCGAGACAGAAGAACAGATTGGTGATAAGAGCAGGGGTAGCTCAGTAGGAATGTGCAGATCATCTTATTATCTTCTGCCCCCTGTCAGTCAAAAGGAGGAGCTACCCATTCAGAGGACTTTCTGCAGCAGGGGCAGAATATTTGGGACCGCAAACAAAATGGGAATCAAATAGTGCTTCACATCCACTTCACTAAAATAGACACAAAATATACCAAATTTGGTATTCTGACCAATATTTGTGTTACCCACAACGTAATCCCACAAGCCCAAACAGGAACAAAGCATGACGAATATATCAAGAGTCAATTAGAATCTTATTTATTTATTTATTTTTATTTAAATATTCTTCTACCCCACACCCTCCTGCTCACAGAGCAGCTCGGGGCAGCTCACAACATCCACAACCGAAAATAACAACAATAAAAATACTCATGTAATACACCTAATATACAGTTTAAAATCCATTAAAATACTAAAAATATACTAAAAGGGCAAAAAAACCCACCCCCCGCCCCTAACCCACTCCACCCTAATTGTCTCCCTCTCCAAAGGCCTGGCGAAGCAGCCAGGTCTTGCACCGTCTTTGGAAAGAGGAGAGGTCTGGGGTCAGACGGGCCTCCATTGGGAGGGAATTCCACAGTTTAGGAGCGGCCACCGAGAACGCCCTCCCCATCGTTGCCATCCAGGAAACACGGGGGACTTCGAGTAAGGCGTCCCCGGCCGAGTGCAGGGGCTACAATACGACCCGGGACCTGAGGCGGTCCCACAGGTAAGCAGGGCCCAGGCCGTTTAGGGCTTTATTGGTCATTGCCAACACCTTGAATTGGGCCCGGAAGATAATAGGCAGCCAGTGCAGAGAACGGAGTACTAGTGTAATGTGCTCGCGGCAACCTGTCCCCGTTAAGAGACGGGCCACCGCATTCTGCACCAGCTGCAACCTCCGGACCGTCCCCAAGGGCAGCCCCACGTAGAGTGCATTACAGTAGTCTAGTCTAGAGGTAATAAAGGCATGGATGATGGTGGCCAGATCCAAGTCCGAAACATACGACTGCAGCCGTCGTACCAGATGTAGCTGGTGAAATGCTCCTCTTGCTAAAGCCTCCACCTGGAGAGCCAGGCGAGGCTGCGAGTTGAGGAGCACCCCCAGACTACGGACCTGAGTGGACAAAGGGGGGCAAATCCCGTCAATAACAGGAGCCACCCCACCTCCCAGTCCTACCCATCAACATCACTTCCATCTTGTCGGGATTCAACTTCAGATGGCTCGCCCTCATCCAGTCCCCCACAGTTGTCAGGCACCAGGTAAGCACCGAGACTGTCGGGTCTGGGTCTGCAGAAAAAGAGAGGTAAAGTTGTGTGTCATTGGCATACTGAGGACAACGCATGCCAAACCCTCTCACGACCTCGCCCAGAGGCTGCATATACACGTTGAACAGGAGGGGAACAGAATAGAACCCTGCGGGACTCCACACGTGAGGTCCCGGGGAGATGAAGTGAATTCCCCAAGAACCACACGTTGAGTTCTCCTGGCCAGGAGAACTCTTAGCCAAAGAAAAAGGTTTTACACCACCTCTGGAATATGCTCAGGCTCTGACAGACCTCTGGAGGAAAGGGAGTTCCATAATACTGGGGCAGCAACCAAGAACACCTCTCAGCGGGTCCTTGTTGTACGGACAAGATTGGCAGGTGTTACCTGTAATAGGGGGCTCCCAGCCAACCGTAGGCGTTACAGTGGAGCATGGCAGGAAAGTGGTCTTTCAGAAATGCTGTACCCCTGACAAGTCACATTCCCTTTGTTTCCCCTCTTTCTCTCTTCCCCATTTAGACAAAGCTGTTATCTCACTACATGTGAAACTGCAAGTGCACCAGGACCCTGATGTCAGATGGGCCCTCAAAGTATAACTGCAATATGAATAACAGCTCTGATGTGTTTGGATAGAGACTTCTCCCTTTGTTTCCAATTCCTGCAACCATAATGCTTCCTGTAACAATGACAACACCTTAAAGCTTGGCTTCCAGCAAGGTTGGGTTGTTTGTTTAGGACTTGTCACTGTGCACTCATAAAGCATGTTCTCTCTAAGAAGTACTGTAGAGGCAACCAGCAGGGCTGAGGAAAGACCAGCATTTCCTTCAGGGAGCTTTTGTGTAACTGGCATACAGGTCCAGCTGTTCAAATGCATCCTACCTGCCCACATGATGGGAGAGCCAGGTGGTGTTCTGGGGGACAGAAGCAAGAGGGAGAAACTTGTTTTTGCTACTGTGAAGACCTTGTATAGCAAAGGGGCGGGGGGTGCGGCTCCTTTAAGAAGAGAAGCCAGCGGACTGGCATGGCCCCTTTAAATAGAGCTGCCAGAGAGATCAGGACAGCAGGTTCAATCACAGACACAGGTGTTGGAAGAGACACCTGTAGGGTGGCTTGGTGGGTGAGGAGGGCCAGAGACACCAAGGGAGAAGCAACGTAGCCGGCAGCTCGGGACGGCTTACAAACATACAATCAACAAGAATAATAAAACAAACACATAATATACCATTTAAAATTCATCAAAAATTAAAAATATACTCAAAATATACTAAAAGGACATGCACGTAACTCGACTTTAACACTACTTTAACATTTCTTATGCATGCTGCAGAGCTGTATTGGTCGCCCATGCGACCGTTGAGATCGTCCATGGGAGCCTTTTTGGAGGTTCCCCGGGCAAGGCGGGTGGCCACCGATGTTAGATCTTTTTCGGTGGCCACCCCTGTGCTGTGGAACTCACTCCCGGAGGAGGCTCGGCCAGCTCCCACTCTCCTGTCATTTCGGTGTTTATGTAAGACCTGGCTGCGCCGCCAGGCTTTTGGCAAGGGGGGGGAGGGTCTTTGTTCCCCTGTATTGTATATTTTAATGATTTTTAATTGTTTCATTGTTTTTTTATACTGTTGTTTGCCGCCCCGGGCTGCCCTCTGTGATGGCCTTAGTCAAATCATGTATTGCATATACGTGTCAAAGGCCATCAAATGTGATGGCCTTCGGGAAATCACGTATTGCATATAGCTGGTATATTGGCGGGTAAGAGTTATCCCCAACCTCGCACTATACGTATCTAGGAGTGCTATTTTCCTCTAATAATTTGTGGAAAAAACATAATGATGGACAGATAGCTAAGGCACAGCGAATAGCCGGAGGACTGCTAAAATTAAATCATGTGGCCCCTCTTGGACAAATGCTGGATATTTTCAGAATAAAGGTCATTTCTAGTTTTCTTTATGGAGAAATAACTGCAGCATCTTACTCTAGTAGGACGGAGGTCCCACAGAACTCTTTCCTCCGTAGCATTCTGGGAGCCCCCAAGGCAACCCCTCTTACTATGCTTAGGATAGAGACAGGGACACTATCAATTTTCTCCCAATTGTGCCTTAGGGTTTTCTCCTTCTGGAAGAATATAATGAAGGGGAATTCTAATCTGGTCACTGGCTGTTATTTAGAAGAAAAAGAACACGTGGGATTTCCCCAATACCCATTGCTAAAGAACTTAAAGCAACTGACTAGTGCTATACGTCTTCCAAAGGGAGAAGAGGGCTTACCTGATAGCATAAACAGGAGTTAAAGGAGAAAATAAAAGACTGGGCTAACACAGAAGATTTGGAACTTCTACACCAAAACAAAATTTCAGTCTATTACCCCAAAGTTAAGACTTCTGTGAAATTAGAATCTTATCTGGAGAAAATTCAGGATCCTAGGCTGCGGAGATTGCTTATGCTACTACGTTTTAACTTGTTTGAAACGGCTGAAGTTACAGGAAGGAGGGAGGGTATACCAAGACCAAGGAGGACGTGTATGTTCTGTCCATCTGTGGTGGAGACTTCTCCCCATATTATCTTGGAGTGCCCTAGGTATGCGGTTTATAGGGAACTTTGGATCCGACCAGTGCTAGTAGAGGGTACCTTGGGCCATTAAAAAACTTATGAGGAGCTGTTAAGTCTATCGGAAGAAGCCCAAATCAAAGCGGTGTCAACGTTTTTATTAATTGTGAATCGAGAGCGTACAGCAACATGAAATTTATTTAATCTATTGGGTATGACATTGCTTTCTGTGGTTGTATATATTGGGATTCGTTTTCCCGTTTTGATTTTAGTTGATTTTTGAGTTATATGTTTTTTTATGTTCAATGTATTGTGAATAGCAGATACCTGCTGAACCAATACAATCTTTTAAGTAAAGTGGGCAGGAGGGGTGGGATATAAATTTTATAAAAATTAATTAATTAAATAAATAAATAAAACCCTGCAACCTGTATAAGAAATGCTAAAGCAGTGTTAAAGCAGAGTTATATGCATGTCTATTTTCACTCTAAGTGTTGTTTCTTTATATCAGCAGTAGGAAACCTCAGGCCCAGGGGCAAATGCAGCCCCTGGCAAGTTTTTATGTGGCCCTTTTCCAGTTCCCGGATCTGGCCCCTGGATCCAGTTCCCACCTTCAGCCACTGAAAAACTGAGTTCAGGGGAAGGGAGCAGAGATGAAGTCATGCACAGAAGGGTAGGGAGCAGATCCATAGCACAAATCCTTGACCTGGGCCCTTCTTTTCTTGAGCACACACCTTAAGCACCACTGCCCGCCGCCAGCTCCATCGCTGGCGCTATTATAATAATAATAATAATAATAATAATATATAACATGTATGAGGCCCTCGGAGCTTATACTATTTCTCAAAGTGGCCCCCGGGATAGAAAAGGTTCCCCAATCCTGCTTTATATGAATAAATCTTTCTAACAGGGAGTTTGTAAGCTAGTGGGCAGGTGTAGTAGCCAGGGATGGTAAAAAGAAAAGTTTGAGAGACAACCCATTTTAAGTTTGCTTCCCCAAGGCTACCTTTAATCAAAAGAAGGAACGAAAACTTCTAAACATCAACAGTATGCAAGTGTTGAAAGCAGGCAGGCATAGCTAAGGGGGTCTGAGGGAATGCTACAAGGTGAACAAGTTGTCCAGCCACCTCATTGCACCCTCTCAGGTCACCTTACTGGACCCCCCACCATCCTATTTTCAAAATCTGACATTGACCCTCACTGCCCCTTAGTTACATTTACATGGCACTGTGTTCCGGTGATCCAGTATGATGTAATGGCTAAGTGTGCAGCACTTGGACCAGGAGATATGAGCAGGTCCCAGTTCAAATCTTGCCTTAGCCAGAAGCTCAATGGGTGAACCTTGGGCCAGTCACAATATTCTCTCAGGCTAACCTAACTCACAGGGTTATCGTGAGGATTAAAAGTTGTGTTATATGTAAAACGTTCAGAGTGCCATGGCAGGAAGTGCTATACAATAATAAATAAATAAATAAATAATTATTACTACTACTACCATGGAGCAAGAGAGCTCAGCTGAGCCCAGGTCTTGGACTCTAAGGGGGCTTCTTTGCAAGTGGCCTGAGCATCACTAGGACATTTTCAGAGGGAGCAGGGCCAGCACTCTGCCCTTACCCACTATGAAAATTTTCTAGCAGCACTCAGACTGCTTGTAAAGGGCTGAACCAGGAAGGAAGTTTTCAGAGTGGGCAGGAGTGGAGTGCTGGTGGCCCTACTGACTGTTAAAACTTCCTTCCTGCTAGGGTTGAGCCAGGGCTGTGGAGGGAGACCAATGCTGGCTGGGAGTCTTGAGAGAGCCACCATTTAGTAAGACATAAATGCCTTTATGTGCCTTGCTACACCACCGACTATGTTAAAAGTAGGGGAGCAGAGCTAAGTGTCTGAGGTGTCGAAAGGCGAGAGGGGCCTCTCCCCCTGCATCCCCTATGCCTGTGACTTCAAATACCATATTTGACAGAGTCATCTTATTACATAGCTTCAGCGCTGGTCTCCTCCATACTGCACTCAGGATATACCATACATAATTCCCAAGAGACAGTCACCTGATTTCTTGGGTCACATGACTGCAACTTTCATTTCCCCTCCCTGGGAACTACAAAACCCAGCATGCCTCAGCCCTCCTCACTGACAACCATACTGCGACCTGATCTCTACCTATATCCCAAGACTCTGTCTATAGGCAGGTTAACGTGCATTGCACCAAAATGCCAGTAGGGAAGGAAACTGGAGACAAAACCAGCTGATGCCTTGGCACAACACCTTTTCATGACAAACAGCAATTTACCTGGAATCATGGAATCTTTTGAAATTGAATGCACAACGTTTATAGTAAGTAACCAAAAACCAACCTACTGCATTAAGAGGACGCAAACCACAAGAGAAATGACCAGTAACAATCTAAAAACGCACACATGACCAAGAACAAAAAATAAGCGGAATTCATAAGCTATGAATACAAAGTGCTCTGTCTTGTCCTCTACAGAAGCATAACAGCACTGGTCATCAAAACTTCCCTGTACTGTGCCATAACCAGCCAAGGCCCAGCATCACTTCTTTGTCTGTATAACGAATTCCATGCCCCAGAAACAGTGGCCACAATCCAATGCCTCATGGATGGCATACGCATGCGCACATGCACGCCGTTTCCACAGGGCACAATCTGCCCACAATATGGATTTGTGCTGTTTACACGCAAGGTCCACGGGGCATTGGATTGAGCCCAGTGTTAGAAAATTAAAACAAGATTTGTTATTTACTACTGGCGTTGCTCTCATTCTCAGCAGATAAAACATGGAGGAAATACTTAAGCGATGTGTAAACGTTTCAGGCTTCAGTGACTTCCATCAGGCTTTCCTAGCTCCTCATCCTCACAGACTGTTCATTGAAGCTTCTTTGGCTGTCCTTGTCATGATGGGTCCCTTTCTTTGTAACTTAGCTAAGCACGTGTACCTGTGACTTCTCAGCTTCCTGAATATATCCCTGCCTCTCCCCATGTTCCCCTCTCCCTTGTCTATCATAGATTGTAACACACACCCTGCCCCAACCAGGGCAGGGACCCGCTTCTAATTAACTAGTTTTCAGTGCACTGACAGGTACATGCAGGCACTAAATAAATACTTAGCAAATAACTGAAGTGTTTAAACAACTGAAGTCTGGGGCCCATGAGCCAAATCCAGTCCATAGATTTATTTATTTATTTTTAAAAACTGGGCCCCTTTCCAATTCCTGGATCCAGTGACAACTCTCAAGTGCTAAAAGTGTGAGCTCAAGGGAAGGAAGCACAGATGAGGTGCGCAGTCAGGACAGGAGATAGATCCATGATCTGGGCCCTCCCTTTCATTCCTTCATCTTGAGCACACCCCTTAAGTACCCCCTACCCACAGCTCCTATCTAGGAATGGGCGAACAGATCGCGGTTCGGGTTCGGCTGCGTTCGGTTCATCCGTTCAGTTCGTCCGTTCGGTTCGTCCGTTCAGTTCGTCCGTTCAGTTCGTCCGTTCGGCTAGTTCGCCAAGTTCAGGTTCGGCTGTTCGGTTCGTTCGTCCGAACAGGCCGTACAGTTAGGCTGTTCGGCTGTTCTGTTCAGCCGTTCGGCTGTTTGGTTCGGCCATTCGGGAAGTGTTGTTATGGGGGGGTTTTTTTGTTTTTTATTGGGTTTTATATGGTTTTCTTTTATTTTTTATTTGGTTTTTTGGTTTTTATATGGGTTTTTTTTATTTTTTATTTTTATCTAATATTATCTATATCTATATCTATATCTATATCTATATCTATATCTATATATATCTACACTAAATCTAACTGCTATTAACTATTCTAAATGCTATGAACTAAATGGATTATCTAATAAGTACA
>QEPC01007581.1:308869-331104 GCA_003113815.1 Sphenodon punctatus | reverse complement strand
GTCATGTTTGACCTTCCAGTGAACCTTTTTTTGCCACCCGAACTCATCCAAACGTGATCCGAACTGACCGAACTGTTCGGCCATTTCGCCGTTCGGTGTTCAGTTTGTTCGATATGTTCGCGTTCGGGTTCGAGTTCGGTCGTCCGAACAGGCCGAGTTCAGGCCGAACTTCAAACTGCCGAACCGCGTTCTCCCATCCCTACTCCTATCCTGCCCACAGGGCTTGCACTCATTTACAAAGTTGCCCACAGCAGGGAAAAGTTTCCCCAATTCTGCTGTAAAGTTTAAGGGTGGCTCCAAGGATAAACACAGAAGTCAAAGCCCACACTCTCAGCTTAAAGTTCTGTAAGTCTTTACTTTAAATCAAAGCACACAAAAGTATAAGAAAAAAAATACATTGTACCTTACTATGTGCCCTTCTGCCAAGGAAGCGGGTGCTTCCTTCAGTGCTACAGTTGGCCCTTATAAACCCATTACATGCTTGTGGGCAGAAAGAGGAAACGTTTAGATTAACACTCTCCTTGCCCACACCACAGGAGCACTTGTCACTAGCCTTATCAGCCTGCTTTGTAGCCATGTTTTAAAACATGGTTTCCTCCACTAGGCTGCTAGCAAACCCACACATAACAACAGGATTTGGTCCAATAAAAATGTATAACCTTAGTTTGCCTCTCGCCTAACTTGGCTGAGAAACATTATTAACCATGCTTCATTTTCATCTACATTTCAAGACGAAATCATGTTTAGCATATTTTTAAAACAGACCCTTTATTCACTCACCCCAGCTTGAGTGATTCTCCATACTGCAGACGAGACCATAGAACCATGTTGTAACATGGCCTGGCATTTACCATTCCGAGTGATGATTTCTATTACAGTACAATTAAAGCAAATCTGAAGAGGTGGCCAAACCTTTCAAAGTGTCAACCACATGTCTGATGATTGTGTGTGTGTGTGTGTGTGTGTGTGTGTGTTCAACTTTAATATCGACAAGATGCAGACCAGTACAACGACAGCAGACCTACCTTCATAGCTTGCTTGGAAGCCTTGCGCGCTGACAGCATAGTCACTCACGAGCCACAAAGACAGCACCACTCCAGTGCTCACGATCGGAGCAGGAAGCTGGAAGCCTGTTAACCTAGGGGGGGAAAACACCAAGAGAAAGTCTAGCATTAGACATTTTGGCTTAACCCATCTAATAAAGCCAGGGCAGCAGAGCAAAAATCAGAAGCTAAGTCACATGTCTTCCAACCCAGAACATTATCATTTACCATTTCTATAGCATATTGAGTGCACTTTACACTCCTTATTTACCCTCACCACAACCATGTAAGGTAGGGCATTATTACAGTTTACAGATGTGGGAAGAGAAACCCTCTGAGGCAGAGAAACAATGCCTTGCCCAAGGCCACCCAGTGAGTTCATAGCTAAAGGCAGGTTTTAAACACTGGTCTCCAGAGTCCAGCACCTTATTTATTAGCCTACACTGACTCAGTTTCTGGCCATATAAGTTGTGTGCACACAAACATGCCAGATGTACGGTTTTTATTCTGGAGTTACTACCGTCCAATGTCTCAGAAACAGGGATTAAATACCTTCTACCCTATTCTCCCTCCTTGGGAACTTGCAGAACTGGGTGATGGATAGGAATGGGCGAACAGAACGGAGTTCCGAAATTCGGTTCAGTTCGGTTCGGTTTAAAATTCGAGTTCGGAAATTCGGTTCGGTTCGGTTTGAAATTCGAGTTCGGTTCGGAAGTTCAGTTTGGTTGACCAAACAGACCGAGTTTGGTCGAATTCCGAACTTCCGAACAAAGTTCGGCCATTCAAAACCAGGGTTTTTGGTGTGTGTTGCTACTAGGGATGGGCGAACAGAACAGAGTTCGGAAATTCGGTTCGGTTTGAAATTCGAGTTCAGTTTGGAAGTTCGGTTCGGTCGAACAGACCGAGTTCAGTCTGAACTCCAAACTTCCGAACCGCGTTCGCCCAGCCCTAGTGCTGAAATAACAAGCAGTCAGTGAGAAAGAGGCACTGTGTGGGGTACACAAGTAGTAATGAAGGTGTTTCTGGGACAGAGGAAGAACACATGAGCATGATGACCCCTGAAGTAGGCACCAGAGACTTTGAGGTACTTTCGGAGGAAGTGAGAAGATTTCCAGAGGTGCAGTTACATTCCTGAAGATTGAAGGGCAGGATATATGGGAATCAGGAGTTAAGGTTGAAGGGAGATAAATGTCTCTCACACGCTTCTTGTGCCACTGAACCATGCCATGCAGAAAGGTGAGCATGCTGTCAAGATGATGGGCTTGGTAAGCAAAACAAAGGCCAATATTCCGTGCCCTTAAACCCCTAGCCTAGTTCTCACACAACACAGTTTTCTTGGAATTCCATGGTAGAGCCTGAACAAGTACCAGCCAAAACAAGTAACTTAATTGAATCCGAGCAATTTGACCAGAAACTAATAAACCAAGTAACAAAACACTATCAGCCTGAACTTCCATCGATTACTTTTTTTTGCCATTTTGTATCTTAGGTGCATTTTGTTTGCTTTCATTTGTTTTGGCCATTTATCCAGTTTCAGTTTTTTATTCCACCCATTTTCATTGTTCCTAGTGAAAATGAATGGAAAACCAGAAATGAACAAAATTAATAAAGAGAAGCAAAATAACAGAAATTGCGAAAAACCAGTTGCTAGAACTTTGTGTTGAATGTTGCTCGGGTTGACTGCACTCTGCATGAAATCACGGAAAAGCCGCGTGAGCATTTATTCCTCCCACTTCATCTTTATGCAGTTGTTACTTTTATTAACACAGGTTTATTCCATTTTTAATTTTAAAAAAAATAAAAATAAACAGCGTTATGAGATACCAGGTGTTAATTCCCCAATCTGATATTGACACAGCCCAAGAATACCTAATGTACATTTATGACAAACAATTACAGTTTTATAATTCATAATCCTTTTCCTCTCGCACTTGGCTAAGAAGATTTACATAATAGATTTACACAGGGAATTTTAAAATATTTTTAAATAATCCGGCCTCTTGTGAAATTCTTGTCCATCACTCCCAAGGATATAAAACCGCAAGCTGTAAGACCATACTATAATAAATAAATCAGACCTCCCTTATAAGTATAGGAAAGGACAATTAACCTATGGAAGACATGGCCAAAAAATGTCATTGAGGCCAAAGAGCTTAGCAGGGGCATAATACTTCAAGAATAAAATGAACATCCGGAAAGAAGGAAGGAAGGAAGGATATGTACCTATACCCTTTCTAATTGTACCTTTTGGATGTTAATTTTATCCTTTAAAAAAAGAGATCTTGTTTAGAGCTGAAACGAATATCCCTCAATATAGGTATACCCATTGAATATACATTGAATGCACTACCCAACCCAATCGCATCTTCAGCTTACCACACAGTGGGGCCAATCCCAAGCCCCATGGATCCCGTGCACAGCCACGCACGTGCAACAGTCATTGCCGGCACGTAGTGCTGTGCTGAAATTGTGCGTATACACCCGCACAGGGAATCCGTGGGGCTTGGGATAAGCCCCAGTGCACATTCAAACCCATGACCTGTGCTGTATCATTGTGTTTTCCTCCCTATTCTTTCCCTATTCTTTCTATCATTGTGTTTTCCTCCCTATTCTTTCATTCTCTGATGTCTAGAGACTTATTCCTTTACCTGGCATAACCTTCAACCCATGAACTTCCAATATCCTTTACTCAGCTCTACACCCAGAGCTACCTGAGCAACTGCTAGCTGTCTCTTTTAATTCATTCTTGTAGAAGACCTTGGCATATTGCTCACACAAATAAGCATCGGCAGCACAGGCTTCCTTGGTTTACGGAGGGCCTGTGTTTGCTGAAGCAAGAAGGATGGCAGTTAGAGTGACAGTGGCACCATTCTTGTGCTGAAGCTGACAGATTGCGACATAGAGCCAGTTTGAGAGCCTATGCCATGGCTGTATGGACAGCAAAGAAGGAGTTCTTTGCTACCTTCATAGCATCAGCAAAGTCTCATCAAGTAGAGCTTTCCCAGGTGGTGAGGGGGCTGGTCAGTCCAGCCTCCCTCCACCTGGAACCCAAGTTTTCCAGTACCCGCTGTGACATGTTTGTTGATTACTTCACAGATAAAATTGCTCATATTCACCACGACTTCGATGCCACACTTATTACATTAGGAGAACTAGAGGTTATGGAAGCCCCGTCTTGTCCGGCTTCATGGGATCAGTTTCAGTGGGTGTCGCCCGCCGATGCGGGGGATGTTCTTGGGATGGTTAGACCCCCCTCTTATTAATTAGCTCCATGACCGTCCTGGCTGGTTAAGACCAGCCAGGAGACATTAGGGCCCTTGTTGGCAAGAGTGGTCAATGCCTCCCTTCGGGAGGGCAGAGTGCCAAGGTGCCTCAAAGAGGCGGTGGTGCAGTCTCTGCTCATGAAACCAGCACTTGACATTGACTCCCTTGCCAGCTATTGGCCTGTCTCTAACCTTCCCTATCATTTTTAGGGCAGGCTGTTGAATGGGTAGTGACTCAGCAGCTGCAGGAGCATCTGGACTGCAGCAGTTTTCTGGATCCCTCGCAGTCCGGCTTTCGTCTGGGCTATGGCACCAAGACTGCAGTTGTGGCTTTGGTCAATGATCTCCTCAGGGAATTGGATCAGGGTTGGTCAACCCTGCTGATTCGGCTAGGTCAGCTGCCCTTGATACCGCTGACCACGAGATGTTGGTGACTCGCATGCAGGACAGAATTTATAAATTCCACCGGAGTGGGTGGAATTGTTCTTGAATGGTTCTGCTCCTTCCTAACTGGGAGAACTAAGCGGGTTGGGCTCAGGACTGTTCTTCATATCCCCGAGACCTCCCGTGTGTGTCAGCATGTGCCCCCCCCCTTCCTGAGCTCCGGCGCTTGGGATCAGCTGCGGAGGCTCAGTGGAGGCCGGGGATGAGGTGACGGGGGGATGGAGGGGGCGGGACCAGGAACGTCCCTCAACGTGGGTTGGCTCCGCTACCCCTTCACTTCCAGAGCGGCGCTGGGCTCAGCGACGGGCGGGAGCCCCGCCCTGAGCACACCAGACTCCCATCAGGGAACAGCTATAAAAGCTACCGGCGGGGCCTGACTCCCCCGTCGGTAATCACTTGTGAGAGACTGGCCCCTTGCTACCTGACTGTTTCCCTGATTGTTCCTTCATTGATTATTCTGCGTGCGTGGGTCTTTCGTTCCCCCTCCCTTCTGAGAATTGAGAGTGAGTGTTTGGTGTTTGTTGTGTTTGTCTCCCAGCGTGGTTGGGTAGTGGTATTGTTGGAGTGGGTTATCCAGGACCTCCTTCCTAGCCCTGTTATTTCTTCCCTTAACTGCCTCACACCATATTCCCCTTGAGAGCAAGTCCTTTCCCACACTTGACCTATACTCCTGAGACCCTCCTCCCTTCCCTTTCCCCTCCCCTCAGGGACTCGCCCTTTTCCCCAGCTCTCCTCACGTGGCTGTGCATGGGACCTGGGGCCTTGTATATCTCCCTGATTGTGTGTTCACCTCCGTTATTGTTAAGTCCTTGTCTCCTGCAGCAACTGATTACCTCTCGCCTAGTCCCTATGATGAAAAGGGTTGCCTTCTGAACAAGAGGGAAGTCCACCTTCTAACCTGAGGGACGCTAGCTGTACCGAGCTAGACTCCAAGCATAGAGGTAGCCGCTGCATGGCCTGGGGTTCTGTATTGTCGTTAAATATATTGCATACCCTGTCCCCCTCTCTTCCCCTGTTCCTCCACTCTACCTCTTCCTATCTTCCCCCCCGTGACAGATTTACCGGCTCCCCCCCTCCAGGTTTATTGGGGCACTATGTCTACCGACGAACAAATTCGGGAGCTAATGCATACTGTCCAGTCCCTCACTATGGAGGTTAAGGACCTCAAGGAGGAAAATCAGGAGCTCAGGGCACGATATCGGGCCTTGCAGGATACCAGGGAACGGTCCCTGGAGTTCCCTATGGAAGGAGAAGGGAGTGATTCCAAAGGAGCCAAGGGCCCCGCTTCCCAATTAGTCCCTGTTCCCAGAGAACCTAAGGCCCCTCGCCCTGACAAATTTTACGGGGATAGAAAGGCTTGCCAAGGCTTTTTAGCCCTATGTAACTTGACCTTTCAAACTCAGCCTCTCACGTATAGGTCGGTTCAGTCTAATGTAACTTATATCATTGGGTTGTTAGGAGGAGTGGCATTGGATTGGGCCACTCCTCTCTTAGCTTCTGATGATGATCTGCTCCGTAATTATAAAGGATTCATAAAACAGTTTCAATTCCTATTTGACTATCCCCATCAAATAAGGGACGCTGAGACTCCATTTGCATCAAGGGAGAACCCCTTTATTGGACTATATCACCCAATTTAGAAAATTGGCTTTCGATCTTA
Organism: Sphenodon punctatus; assembly: GCA_003113815.1. NCBI lineage: Eukaryota > Metazoa > Chordata > Lepidosauria > Sphenodontia > Sphenodontidae > Sphenodon > Sphenodon punctatus. Next base: position 324,694 of record QEPC01007581.1, on the reverse strand, counting down.
ATTGGAGTGATGCTGCCTTTTGAGCCCTGTTTCGACAGGGACTTAATGATGAGATAAAGGATCAGGTTGCCTGTACTCCAATCTCTCCAGTTACCGTGGAGATGGTAACCTTATCCCTTCAAATTGATGAATGCCTCACAGAGAGGAAGTGAGAGAGGAGGCGGGATCAAGGTAGGGGACTGGGTTGGGGGGTTTCTCACCTTCCTTCTACCCCTTTGCAACCTCCAGGAGGATAGGAACCCCCAAACCCATGCAGATCGGCATGGTACAGGGGCCCCTCAGCGTTGAGGAGCGAAAAAGACGCCGCTCTTTGCGTCTGTGTTTTTATTGCGGTAAGGAGGGTCATTTTTCTCGGGAGTGTCCCTCCCGTCCTCCACGACCCTTGGGTTCGGGAAACGCCAGTGGCCGGGGGAGTGGGGGGACCCCCCGGTAACTGATTACATTTCCCTCCTTAAACCCAATGGGAAGGTGGCGCCCCTACCCCAACTGTACGTTCCTCTTGTCTTACAGTGGGATGTTCCGTGATACCTAGTAGTCAAGGCCCTCGTTGATTCTGGTGTGTCAGGGAATTTCATGGATGCAACGTATGCCTCGCGCCATGGTATCCCCCATCAGACCTGGACCTCGATAGAAATGGTCCACACTATTGATGGGTCCCCGCTTAGTTCAGGTCCCCTTGTGACGAGTTCTAGCCCCTTGCAGTGTACTATTGGGATCCACCGGGAGGTCCTCCAATTTGATTTAATTTCTTCCCTTTGTTCTCTGTAGTGTTAGGGTTACCTTGGCTTCAGACGCACAACCCGTCTATTAACTGGACCACGAAGACCCTGTCTTTTGCTGCTCCAGGTTGTCAGCCTCATAGCATACCGCCCCCTCCGATAAGTATAACTGCCCCGGTTATACCCTCTCCCATCCCAACTCTTCCAATACCTTTCCAGTATACCGACCTCCAGAGGGTATTTAGCAAACAGGAAGCCTCGGAGCTTCCCCCCCATCGACCATATGACTTCCCTATCGACATTATTCCGGGCAGGGAACCCCCATATGGGCGAATTTACAACCTCAATCCTGGGGAGACAGAAACCCTTCGTGCCTATATTAAGGAAAGTTTAGCTAAAGGATTTATCTGCCATTCTACGTCTCCCGTGGGGGCCCCCTTGTTTTTTGTACCTAAGAAGGCGGGGGACCTCCGACCATGTATAGACTATAGGGGTTTAAACCAGGTCACCATTAAGAACCGTTATCCCCTTCCCCTTATTTCTGAACTCCTGGGTAAGCTCCAAGGAGCTACCTTTTTCACCAAGCTCGATCTGAGGGGTGCCTATAATCTGGTCCGGATCCGAGAGGGGGACGAATGGAAAACAGCTTTCCGTACCCGATTTGGTCACTTTGAATATCGGGTTATGCCCTATGGATTGGTCAATGCTCCCGCCACCTTTCAACATTTCATTAATGATATCTTCAGAGATCTATTGGACTTCTATGTCATAGCATACCTTGATGATATCCTTATCTTCTCGTCCTCATTTGCGGAGCACATACGTAATGTAAGAACTGTATCAGAACGTCTCCTTCAACATAAGTTATACTGTAAACTAGAGAAATGTGTGTTTCATGCCTCTTCGGTCCCCTTCTTAGGTTTTATAATCTCTTCTAAAGGAGTGCACATGGACATGAGGAAACTCGAAGCCATAAACCTCTGGCCGGCCCCTTCAAAGGTAAAAGCCTTACAGCGCTTTTTAGGCAGTGTGAACTATTATCGGCAATATATTCCTCGGTATGCTGATAAAACAAAGCCTCTTACCGCATTATTGAAAAAGGGGGCTCGGTTTGAATGGAGACCCCATCAACAGGAGGCTTTTACATTTCTTAAACAGTCCTTCATGTCGGCTCCCTTACTACGTCACCCTGATGTTTCCTTACCCTTTATTGTTGAAGCCGACGCCTCCGATGTTGCTATAGGAGCAGTCTTAACTCAGGCCCATGGAGAAGCCAGACAACGTCTTCCCTGTGCCTTTTATTCAAGGCAATTGACCTCGGCGGAACAAAATTACCCGATACTGGATAAGGAATTATTAGCCATTAAGGCAGCTTTCGAGATATGGAGGCACTTCTTGGAAGGGGGGCCTCACCCGGTACTAGTTTATACTGATCATAAAAACTTATCATACTTACAATCAGCTCGCATTAATAATCCAAGACATGCCCGGTGGGCCTTGTTCTTTGCGCGTTTTTCTTTTTCTATTCAATATAGACCCGGCGCCCAAAATACTATGGCGGATGCCTTGTCTAGGTATCATACCCCGGTCGACAAGGAAAATGACCTTCAAGGACCGATACTTCCACCAAAAACATGTGCCGCAACTCTTCCTTCCTTTACTCAGCTTCAAGCGGTAAGTCAAAAGGACGTTCCCTTACCTGACTGTCACCGTAGGGCTGGGGTGTTTTATCATAAAGGTAAACTGGTAATTCCCCCCAAGCTTAGGCCACACGTAATGTGGGCCCATCATGATTCCCCCCTTGTCGGGCACCCAGGGTTTCAACGCACCCTATCACTACTTCATAGATCCTTTTGGTGGCCATCTCTTTATAAAGATGTTAAAGAATATGTTCAAGGTTGCTCCACCTGTGCAAGGACTAAAATTCCACAAACTTTACTGATAGGACTGTTGCAACTGACTGAGTGTCCCAAGGGCCCGTGGCAAAAGATAGCCATCGACTTTATTGTGGGGCTTCCAAGGACAGCCGGTTATGATTCTATATTAGTAATTGTTGATTACTTTTCTAAGATGGGACATTTTATACCCTGTAAAGGCATGCCTTCCGCCATTGCTACCGCTCGTCTTATTCTTCAGGAAGTGGTTCGCCTACATGGGATCCCTAAAGAAATCTTATCGGATAGAGGTCCCCAGTTTGTATCCTGTTTCTGGAAGGCTTTCTTCGCCCTTTTACGAGTTAAGCTTCAACCCACTACAGCGTATCACCCCCAAGCAAATGGACAAGTGGAAAGGGTGAACCAACATATCGAACATTACCTACGATGTTACTGTACCTATCTGCAAGAAGATTGGGTTGAACATTTGTCACTCGCCGAGTTCACTTATAATAACAATCCCAATGCTTCATTGGGGACGCCCCCGTTTTATGCTTCCTACGGTTTTCATCCCCCTCTCTGTTTTCCAGAGGCTCCCCTCACGTCGGTACCAGCTGCCGGAGCATTGGTGAATAGGATACGAAAAGCCCAGCAGGCCGCTGGGGTGCACCTAGCAGAGGCTCGTCGCCACTATAAAGTTTTTGCAGATAAATTATGGCGCCCAGCACCCTCTTTCCAGGTAGGTGATATGGTGTGGGTCCGCCGACACCATTATCCCTCCTTACGTCCTTCCACTAAACTGGACGATACCTACTTTGGTCCCTTCCCTATTACCCGTAGGCTAAATGAAGTCACATACATTGTAGGTCTACTCGCTCACATGAGGATACACCCCTCATTCCATGTCTTCTTATTAAAAAGGGCTCGTAACCCCGTTCACGATATTCAGTGGGATTCCCCTGAGCCCCCAATCCTTCTCCCTAGTGGTCCGGAGTACGAGGTCTGAGCAATCCTAGATTCCCGCTTTATAGGATCCCGTTTATTTTATCTGATAGACTGGAAGGGATATGGTCCCTCAGAACGCTCGTGGGAGTCCGCCATGAATATCCATGCCCCCCCGCCTCATTCGTTCCTTTCACCTTTGCCACCCTTCTAAACCAGGTCTCCGGACCGTGGTGGGGGGTGGACGGGGGCCTGGATGGGGGGGTACTGTCAGCACGCGCCCCCCCTAACTTCCTGAGCTCCAGCACTTGGGATCAGCTGCGGAGGCTCGGTGGAGGCCGGGGATGAGGTGACGGGGGGATGGAGGGGGCGGGACCAGGAACGTCCCTCAACGTGGGTTGGCTCCACCCCCCTTCACTTCCAGAGCGGCGTTGGGCTCAGCGACGGGCGGGAGCCCCGCCATGAGCACACCAGACTCCCATCAGGGAACAGCTATAAAAGCTACCGGCAGGGCCTGACTCCCCCGTTGGTAATCACTTGTGAGAGACTGGCCCCTTGCTACCTGACTGTTTCTTCATTGATTATTCTGAATGCGTGGGTCTTTCGTTCCCCCTCCCTTCTGAGAATTGAGAGTGAGTGTTTGGTATTTGTTGTGTTTGTCTCCCAGCGTGGTTGGGTAGTGGTATTGTTGGAGTGGGTTATCCGGGACCTCCTTCCTAGCCCTGTTATTCCTTCCCTTAACTGCCTCACACCATATTCCCCTTGAGACCAAGTCCTTTCCCGCACTTGACCTATACCCCTGAGACCCTCCTCCCTTCCCTTTCCCCTCCCCTCGGGGACTCGCCCTTTTCCCCAACTCTCCTCACGTGGCTGTGCACGGGACCTGGGGCCTTGTATATCTCCCTGATTGTGTGTTCACCTCCGTTATTGTTAAGTCCTTGTCTCCTGCAGCAACTGGTTACCTCTCGCCTAGTCCCTATGATGAAAAGGGTTGCCTTCTGAACAAGAGGGAAAGCCCACCTTCTAACCTGAGGGACGCTAGCTGTACCGAGCTAGACTCCAAGCATAGAGGTAGCCGCTGTGGGGCCTGGGGTTCTGTATTGTCGTTAAATATATTGCATACCCTGTCCCCCTCTCTTCCCGTTCCTCCACTCTACCTCTTCCTATCTCCCCCCCTCCCCCCCCATGACAGCGTGGAGTCCCACAGGGCGAGGTCATGAGATGGTTTGGGGTGCAGTGTCATCAATATCCTGATGACAACCAACTCTACCTCTCTTTTTCATCCAACTCAGACCCGGCAGTCTTGATATTTACTCAGTATTTGGCAGCTGTGGGGGACTGGATGAGGGCGAGCCGTCTGAAGCTGAATCCTGACAATACAGAGGCGATGTTAGTGGGTAAGGAGTGGGTGTGGCATCCCTTGTCATTGCTGGGGTTTGCCTCCCCCCTGGTCCCAGAGGTTTGTAGTCTGAGAGTGCTCCTTGATTCCCAGCTCCACCTGGATCTCCCGGTGGGGGCTGTGGCAAGGAGCATGTTTCACCAATTACATCTGGTGTAGCGGCTTCGGCCATTTGTCTCAGACTCCGACTTGGCCACTATCATCCAAGCTTTTATCACCTCAAGACTAGACTATTGTAACACGTTCTCTGTGGAGCTACACATGGTGATGGTTCAGAGATTGCAGCTGGTGCAGAATGCAGTGGCCCACTGCCTAACGGGAACGGGTCGCCATGAGTACATTACACCAGTGTTCCACTAGCTGCCAATAGTCTCCCAGGCCCAATTCAAGGTGCTCGTGCTTACCTAAAAAGTCCTATATGGCCTGGGCTCCAACTGTCTGCGGGACCACCTCAACCACCAGCTTGTAGATTGACCCCTGCGGTCTGCCGGAAGCACCTTTCTTGAAGTCCCCCAAGTGGCTCAGGAGGTGACCATGGAGAAGGCCTTCTCTGTAGTTGCACATAGGCTGTAGAACTCTCTTCTGGTGGAGGCCTGGGTAGGCCCGAATCGCCCCTCCTTCCGCCGACAATGCAAGACCTAGCTGTTCCACCAGGCTTTTGGTGAGGGAGATGGGTAGGGTGAGGTGTTTGAGGGTTACGGTGGGGGGGATTCTTTTGTTTATTCTTTAATATCCCCCTGTAAGAATAAAACTGTATTGTTTTTTGTTAGCCGCCCCGAGCTACTATGGCAGGAGGGGCGGGGTAAAAAGTTGTAAATTAAATAAATAAATATATGTGTTGTTTCTTGCATATGATTGTTTACTTCGTAAAACTAAAATGCTAACAGGCTTTCTTTCACTGTGTGGTGGAGTTTCCTTGCCTACAGGAGCCTTGAATCCGCAACCTTCCCATTTCTTTTCCAAAGTACTACCAGCGGAGGTACCCGAGCAACTGCTGCCATTCCTATCTCCTTTGATCACGGAGACAGGCATTGCATATTTATCATTTAGAGAGCTTATAGCAAGAGCTTAGAAAGAGTCCTTCTGGTGTGGCTTGGCAGCTCTGCTTTGGGGCAGCTATGAAAAGGACCCTAGGTTCAACATTCCATCCTCTGTCTCCCCATCACTCTTTCTATCAGCTGGCTTATCAAATAAGTGGGCATTCACATAAACAGTTTTCCCCATTTAAAAAAAAAACAAAAACAGACATACAAGTACCTATTTTCCATTGCAAATGTAGGTCAGGAATCCACATGGCTACTTGAAAATGTGGGTAATACATGTGGGTAATACGCTCACTCTGTGTTTCAGCTATAGTTCTTACTGCGGCAAACAGGGTATGGTATGGACTGGGTTGGGGTCCCAAACAGACTATGGCCAGGGCACTGGGGAGGGCAGGGACCATGCCAGATGTGCATCTGGATGGCTGAGCACCCCACCATGAATGATGGTGGCTGGCCATGGCAGACCCGAACCAGGCCAGTATGCTGACTTGGGAACAGATGCAATAGCCTGCAGTAGCCTGCTTTGGCCTGGTCAGGTGGGCCTCAGCCCAGACTGTGACCTTTGGGGTTTTCCAAGGCCTGGGCTAGCTGCTGACACAGCTCAGCGCAATCCCAAGCTAACCATCAGGCGGGGCCTGCACAGACGTGTACGGGAGGTCCGGTCCAAAGTGTGACAAAGAGGGCCACAGTAGGCTGCTGTTCACATCTGTTTTTACTAGGGATGGGCAAAAAATCGTGGTTTATGTTCGGGCATTCGGTTCGGGCATGTGGTTCGTTCGCAGAGTTCAGATTCGGGCGTTCGGTTCGGTCGTATTTGGTTCAGTTTGGGCATTCGGTAAAAGTATCGCAAGAGCGCGTGATCGCGCCGGAAACCGGAAATTCGAGTGTGTGCGGAGCTGTGTGGCGAGACTGTGTGTTTGTGGCTGGCTCTTCGGTTTCGTGTGTTTTGACTGTTTGCGTTTGGTAGGGCTGAAACGAAGTCTCCTTTTCCTCTCGCGAGAGCTCTAGCAACAACGAGAAACTCATCCACTCATCTTGCTGCTGTCTTCCTATTGAGCCAAGATGCTCACGAGATCATCTCGTGAATCTCCTGGTATGCGCATGTGCTTAAAATCTGAGCATACACAGGGTTTCCAAGGCTGCCCCTGGGTGATACAAAGCTGTAAACGTAGGGGCGTAAAGCACTGTCGGCCAAGTGCTTCCCTCCAGGAGCTGGGACAGGCAGCTAGAAAGCTCTAATCTCTATCAGCTGCATAAGCTGCTGCAGCAGGGTGTCGTTGGCTCTGTCCGGAGAGGGAGGGGAAAGTGACAGATCCTGCGGGATGTTGCTCTCAGCTGTTTTTACTGGGGGAAGATGTTTGGAGGGCAGGGGGGTTCCTCCGCTCTGTGATCGGCAGTAGGGTCCTTCCACTCTGTGTTGGCTCTGCACGGCTGCTTTAAACTACCCTGCTTTAAGCTCCAAGTTTTGCTCCGGAGCTGCTGAGGGGCAACCGCTTTCTTCTGCAAGTCGGGACTGGGCAGCGCGCTCTGACAGTCTCTAGTCTCAAACACTCTTGTTAGCACTGGGGCTGCTATAACTGCTGTAACTATTCTAAATGCTATCAACTATTAACTAAATGGATTATCTATCACAAAGGCCTACTCCCACAAACACTAAAACTAAACGCTGTATCTCTATCACTAAGCTAACTAGTAACTCCTACAACTGTCTACTATCTATCTATCTATCTATCTATCTATCTATCTATGGGATGGGGGGAAACACAAACAACACAAGGAGGGGTACAAAACTGAAATGAAACCTAAATCAATCTAATAATCCTACTCTAAATGAATCAAAAAACAGGAGACGGGAATCAGGGATGGAATATAGAGAGAGAGGGAGAGGGAAAGAATTCAATGGAGGGCAGAGGGAGGAAGGAAGATTGAACACAGGGAGGGGTAAAAACAAAAAATAACACCTAAATCTATCTAATATAATCTAAATAAATGATAATATGTAGGTAAATGGGTTGGATGGATGAAATAGGAGGAGGATGGCAATGGATTAGGAATAGGAAGGAACAAAAACTGCTGGGAGAGGGAGCTTTCTGAAACGCCTGCTGTTCAGGAACAGTGACTAGCTCAGAAGGTGTTGAGAAGGGGGGAGGCAATCAGTTTTGTTTCTTGCTGCGCCCGCCTCACCGCAAGTCCCATTGGCTCCGTGCAGCCTAGCCCGTGGCCAATCACAGACTGCGAAGCCAGTGGCCTGAGGCGAAAAGGGATGGTGATTGGGCAGGCTGGCTGCTACTCCAAGCCTCTCCACCCCTGGTGCCTGGAAGTCTGCTCCTCAGCTGACTCCCCCTCCCTGTCACGTTTTGCCTTCCAGTGACACGTTTTAGCCACCTGAACTCACCCGAACGCGATCCAAACTGACCGAACTGTTCGATCATTTCGGAGTTCGGAATCGAGTTCGGTTCGGTCAGTTTGGGTTCGGATTCCAGTTCGGTTGTCCGAACAAGCCGAGTTCGGGCCGAACTCCAAACCGCGTTCGCCCATCCCTAGTTTTTACCCTTTGCTGATTTCAACAGCAACCACCTCCACTCTCTGGACGTCCTTTATTTTTTGTTTATTCCAGTTGGTAATTTCTGCTGTTTTGTTTCAGCTATTACATAATAGCACTACTACTGTTGAAACAAAGTAACTGAAATACCAGAATGACTGACCCAGCTAAATAACAAACCAACTAAACGAAAATAACTGAAATGGATATCTGACAAAGTAGAAACCGATAGTGGTTCCTATCCACTTTGCTGGACCCAAAATGAAGTGGGCAAATTCAGCACACGTATTCATCACCAATACTGTTTTCAACCTCAACCCCTTAGTTTTCTTTTCTCTGGGCTAAACATAGTCAGTTCCCTCATCCATTCCTCATTAACAGCTTGAATTATAAACCCTTCATTAACTTTGTTGCTCTCCTCTGGATCCTCTCCCCTTTGTTTTGTTCTCTGCATGCTAAGTGATGTGGCTGCTCAACAGCTGAAAATCTGCGCCCCCACCCCATTGGTAATTTTTCTGAAAATGTTGCCTTTGTTCTCTCTTACACTGGGGACTTTATCATCTCAGAACCAATGAATACTCAGCTCAGTTTTATAGTTATCTGATTTTATGGTATGAACATGGGACAACAGAGATGAAATAACTTGTTCATGTTCACGAGATGTGTCCATGGCCTGTTGAGCAAACAAATCCATACCTTTAGAGCAAAGGTTTGTTTCCCTATATGAAGAAATACTGTATATAATGGCACTCATATATTCCACTTCACATTGCCAATCCTTATTTTTGCCACATACAACTGTGTCTGGGAAATATTTCAGTCACAGGACAAAAGATTTATTTCCTTTATTTAAAAAAAAATAATAAAAAAATCAGCCCACCCACTGTTCCTTGCTACAGTTCCACGTACATATCATACAGTTCTGTCACTTCAAGGATACTAGAGTAAAAGACCTATTACTGTCAATAAATGTGTTCCTTAGTAACATCAACGTAGAGCGCTAAGAGCCACTACAGAAAAATACGTTCCACCACCTACACATCCTCATTAGCTTCCCCATTCTCACATGCTTACAAAACAACGCACTACAAAACTGACTCAGATTAAAAAAGATATATTTTCCTTTTACCACTGTGTGCAGACATTTGCTTTAAGAGAGTATCGAGAATGGAGATATTTCTTCCCACTCTTCGGCCCCACAAAAAAGTAGTGTAGCCTCTTCTTCAGAAGGCTGTTCTAAGGGTTTTCAAGATCAGATTGACTCTTACTCTAGAAGTCTACATGGAAGCAACCTTGCCTAAATCAGAATTTATAAGCTTCTTAACCCTTCTATTTCACAAATTTCTCCTACCATACCAGCTAGAGCAAAGGCAGAGAGAATGGCTACACCTTTGTTGGTGTTAATAGAGGAGAGATTAGCCCAATGGAGTCCAGGGTCACTCTGGGACCCACATGCAGATGCCACTTACACGCTCCATGCGACGAACCAGACAGACAGCCATTCCTCCCTGCTGCGATCTGCCTACCCCCTAGCCCACTGAGATGTGATCAGTCCATGGACAACTCTAGGCACTCTGCGCAGGACTCTATGGTCCTGGAAGACCTGTGCACACCCTAACAGATGGAAGGCAGCCCTGTGGGCACACATTCACCCACATCAGTCAGCATTCACCCATATGGGTGGCGACAGCACAAAGGGTGTTCTCAGTGGCCGCGCCTCGGCTGTGGAATTCCCTCCCATTGGAGGCTCGTGTATCCCCAGACCTCCCCTCTTTCTGTAGAAGTTGTAAGACCTGGCTGTTCCGCTGGGCCTTCGGGGGGGAGGGGTGGGTGGTGGAAGCCGGGAGGTTTTTTATTTTTTTACTGTTTTAGTCTGAATGCTGTGTCCATTTTACATGTTTAGTGTATTTTAATTGTCTTTGATATTTTAACTGATTTTATTATTATTTGTATGATGTATGCCGCCCCGAGCTGCCGCGTGCAAGAGAGAATGGGGTAAAAATGTTTATATAAATAAAATAAAATACGGCAGGCTCCACATTCGCCAGCTTGACACCATGAGTGGGGACCATGGGACAGGCTACTGTTTTGTCTGTTTTCATCCTATGTCAGAATCTATGGGACCTGAACCTGGCTCCAGTGGGTCTTTAAGTGGGAACCTTGGCTGTTCACCCACAGAGCCATTCTGGCAAAGCAGGAGAATTGCACCTTTGGAATCCTAAATGCCCAGCGCTGACTCCACCCTCCAGTTTCCTGACGGGCTACTTGTGACCTGTACCCAAATTGGCTAGACTTCACATTTTCCTTGAAGATTGTCTATGCAACCAGAATGTATTTAGGCTTGTCATTACACATTCTTGTCTTGCTCCTTGACACACCTACATCTGCCATTTGGTACCTGCCTGCTTAACTTCTGCTTCTCTCCTCACCTCACCTGTCACAGCACCCTGTCTTCCTGCAACCCACATCTTGGGGAAGTAGCTCCTGGCTCCCCAACCTTGCACAGCTAAATACTACAACTTCTGCTTTGCTCCTTGGTCCCAATGCCTGCCTGATCTTCTAGTTTCTTCTCTGGATCAGTCTTTGATCAATCATTTGTCTTACCCTTCTGGGTTCTGAATTAGAACGGAACCTTCATTTTCCCTAGGCTACCCCACGCAGAAGACTGGAACACTATACTCTGGGCACAGAAAGGCTACGTAGTGCTGAATCAGGTAGCTCATTTGCTACCCGCGGGCAATACCCATATTTTCTAGTACCATCTAAGGTATTCAACAAGCTACCTGATCACTGACTAGGTAGCCAGATACCTGCAAAATCAGCAATTTCCAGTATCAATATTTTGATTTTCCAGTTATTGATCAGTAAATCAGGATGTCAAACCAAAAAACTGGTACTGGAAGTCAACATTCCAGGACCGGAAGTCATTATTCCAGGGCATTCTGGGACATTAGGTACCTGAACTGGGCTGCAGTCAGGCTCCAATTGGTACCCGATACTTTCAAGTACTGAAAATTCAATGGGTATGCCCGTTTTTGTAGCTACTAATTTCGACTTTAGCTAAGAGATTTGGCCATGATTATCCACACAGTGTATGGTAGAGCAGAAAAATGAACGAAGGCCTCCTAAGCGATAACTATGCAACCCAAACACACGCTAGAGTGGACATAAATATTTGTGATGATCATCAAATTCAACTATATCACCTGCTTTAAACTGAGTCTGACACAGCAGATAAAATATGCTATTCATCCATGTTTAACTTAGATATTCATTTTGGCTGTCCGGGTTGATTTTTCAAATCATTTTGGTTTGGATGTTTGATTGAATAACTGAATAGCCAAAATAACTGAAATGGCCAAAAGTGATTTAAAAAAAAAAAAAAAAGTTGTCTGAAACTAAATACCTGAATATACAAATGCACAATACTGTTTAAGTACAGATATTTATTTGACTACTCAAATGGCTATCCAAAACTGCAAACAGAACTCCCACTACCCATTTCAGATCTAATGCCCACCATTGACTTGGCCTGAAATCATAAACATTCATTTATTTAGTCAAATTTAGATGCCATCCTTCTTGTAGTTATTGAAACTGGCAAACCAGTTAAAGAGTTAGATACCGGAAAAATGCCTCAGATCTTCTCAGAGCTCTTCTAATGAAAACCCAATGGATGCATCACATAACTCAGAATTAAATTAGACCACATCATACTCCAGCAAGTTTTTACCACACCCAATTTAAAAGGTGTCTATTAAAGAGAATTTCCCCATCAAATTAGCCACTCGCTTACTTCCGTTCCAACCATATACATTTCATAGAATAAGGATGCCTCATGGGCCAAATTGGCATTCTCGCTTGATGTATTAGCATATGACAAAATACAAGGTAAAGTTACTTGGAAAAAACTATAACAGCATAGCAATGTGAAGCAAAAGGAGTGGCTCAAGAATTTGACTATTAATTAATATTTGTATCTTAATATCAGGTTTCTTGTAGAAAAAGACCCTTTTCACACAAGACGCCACACACATACACCCCGCCCACATGGGTGATTGGGTGGGCGTCTGTGTGACCTACGGTAGGGATGGGTGGGGGTGCATGCACACTCCCACGCTCCACTCATCTCCACCGATCCCCCATGCACTGAGGCATTGGAGAAAATGAAGGTGCCTCCGTGCATGGAGATGGGTGGAGGTGGGTGGGCGTCCATATAATGGGCTGCCCACCTGCCGCATACCCGCTACGCCCTCCACCCATCCCCTCAGCACTGTGGCTCCTTCCGGACCCATTTGAAACAGCCCCTAAGACTGCCTCACAGTTGACATCACCATGGCTGCCAATTCTTGTGGTTTGACTGGAGTCTCACAAGCATGCCATCATATTTCCAAAGATGTAAAAGTGCTCTCACTTTTCAATTAAGAATAAGTAGGTCCATGCAAGCGCCCCCACAAAAATGAAACCTGGTTAAATAAGATGGGGACAATGCTCAACATCAGTGGGATTTACCAGCTACGTGAAAGGGCCATATCTCTCCTCCAGGCGCACCTATTGGCACTAAACTTTGGGTCTCTACTTACCTTTCGGGGGGCTGCTATCTCTCTTTTGTCCTTTTTACATGGACAGCAGTGGGTGGGGGGATGGGTGTGCTGCCACGGTGAGTGGAGGTGGGTGTGTGCCCGTTCCCACAGGCACACACCCACCTCCACCCATGGAGCCTCCTCCGGTTTGTCAGATGGAGGGGAGTGTTGTGCTGTTTGCATGGGCACACACCTATCCCCCCCACCCACCACTGCTGCATTTAGGCCCTTTTCACACAGACACTCTAACACTGGGTATTTTCAGACGTTACGAGATCACAGTGAACCACGGTAAATACCCACCTGTGGTCACTGTGGCTCGAACGTCTGTTTGGCGGCTGCCAGATGTTCGCCACGGTCAATACCCGCATGGGGTCAATTTGAACCACGCTTCCCGGGCTAGCCGGGGGAATGTCCTGGGAAGCGTGGTCAAAAAGATCCCCAGTGGGGATAAAAAAAAAGTAACGTCTGGCCGGTTGCCACGGCCCGGGATCCCCGGCGGGATCCCGGGCCACAGCACATCCGGCCCGACGCGGCGGCCGCAGTGGCCCCGCCGCCCGCCCATCTCCCTGGAGGGCGGGCGGTGGGGTGCGTGGAGGGGGCGGGGCCGTGCGGCCGCACATTGCGCCGCGCGGCCCCGCCCCCTCCCAGATTCCCCGCCGGGATCCCCCCGGCACGTCTGATATGGCGTGACGGGGTGACCCCAGCGGGGAATGAAAGGGTTGTTTTCGGTACGGGGCCAAGTGGCCCCGTAACGTCTGAAAACACTCACTGATAAAATGGGTGTTACATTTTATTATACATGTTGCAGGGCACCCATAGATCACACCTGCAGCCCTGCAACATGTATAATAAAATGTAACACCCATTTTATCAGTGTTAGATTGTTTGCGTGGAAAGAGCCTTACACAGACGCACCACCACACCACACACCCACCTGCACACCCAGCATTCGTGTAAAAACAGCCTTTAAAGTTTAGTTGAAATTGGCATGTTGGATCATAACTGATTAAGGGAACACATAATTTCTAGCCCTCATGGTTTTGGAGACAAGCATGGAAACTTAACCCCAGAAGAAATGGAAAAGATGCAGAGAAGAGCAACAAAAATGATTGAATGGCTTGCATAAGAGAAAGATTTGATACATTAGGGCTCTTCAGCTTCAAGAAGAGATGACTGAAAGGGGATGACAGAAGTTCACAAAATCACGAGTGGTGAAGGACAAGTAAATAGGGAGCTGTTATTTACTCTCGTTAATAATACTAGAACTAGAAGACACTAACTGGCAGCAGATTTAAAACTAACAAAAAGAAGTACTTTTTCACTCAACATACAATTAAATTGTGGAACTTGTTGCCAGAAGATGTTGTTAAGGTCAAAAGCATAACTGAGTTGAAACAAGGATTAGATAAGTTCTTAGAGGAAATGCCCATACATGGTAATTAGTCAAGTTGGTTAGAGGACGTAACGTCTGACTGTCAGGAGCTAGGAGTAAACAGCAGACGATGGACCACTCCATTATGACCTGTTGTGCATTTCTCTGAAGCAAGCAATGCTGGCCACTGTCAGTTACAGGATGCTCAGGTGGATGGACCATTGGAATGTCCTGTTATGGCACCTTCTTCTTATGAATCCCAATGGCTCAGAAATCAGAAGTCAAGTTGGTTCAGTAAAATATAGCTTTGTCTCCATCCAAAGATTTTAATATTTTTTCATTATTTTTGGACAGGTGATGTTGGTAATCTTATAAAAAGATAAGCAAAGCCAGGACATGTGTTAAGTTCCTCTCCTCTCCCTCTCCTTCCCTTCCTTCGAGGCTCACTCTGTGCGTCTCTACTCCCCCCTTCTCCTTTGGGTCACTGTCATTTACCGCCCCCCTGGCCCCCTATCCCCTTTTCTCCCAGACTATGAATCTTGGCTTACCTTCTTCCTCTCTGATGATACCCGCGCTCTCATTCTTGGAGACTTCAACATCCATGTTGACACACCTTCCCAGCCCTCTATCTCCCGCTTTCTCTCCCTAACCTCCTCCTTTGATCTCCACCTCTGGACTGATTCCCCCACCCACACCGACTCTCAGTCTCGACCTCATCTTCTCCAGAAATTGTTCTGTTGCTGACCTCTCCTTTGACCTTTATCCCCAGTCCGACCATCACCTCGCTTCCTTCAACCTCTCCCACCAACCCCCAATTTCTTCCCCAGTGCCACGCCCCTTCCGTGATCTGCAGGTTATTACCCCTTTAGACTTTGCTTCCTCCCTCTCCCCCCTCCTGTCTTCTCCTCCTCTTCCCCGGACACTGCCATCTCTTCCCTCAACGCCTCTCTCGCCATGACCCTTGACTCCCTTGCCCCCCTCTCCTCCCGCCCTGTTCGACCCCCAAACCCCCATCCCTGGCTCACCCCTACTATCAACTACCTCCACTCCTGCACCCGGGCTGCTGAACACCTCTGGCGCAAATCCCACTCCCACCCTGACTTCCTCCACTTTAAATTCTTCCTTTCCTCCCTCTCTTCTGCTATCTCCATGGCGAGGCAACACTACTATGCCTCCTGGGTTGAATCCTACTTTCGTGACCCTCGCCACCTCTTCTCCACCTTTGACTCCCTTCTCAAGTCCCCCTGCCCCCCTCCACCCTCTCTGCTCAGGATCTTGTGTCGTTCTTCACCTCAAATATTGACAAGATCCACCAGGACATTGCTTCCCACCCGTCTCCTCTCCCCCC
>QEPC01007581.1:288489-301577 GCA_003113815.1 Sphenodon punctatus | reverse complement strand
CTCAGATTGTAAGCCCTAGGGGCAGGGACCGTGTCTATTTTATTACTTTGTAAAGTGCCATGTACACTGCTGGCGCTATATAAATGTTTGTTAATAATAATAATAATAATAATAATAATGTATATGAAGATTTTTGCAAAATAATATAATTCAACCGCTTATAAAATTGGATTCCTTTACTCAAGCATTTTGGAATTTGGTACACTTAATGCCTTCCACTGGAGGTATATTCACCCCACCTTTCAGCAAAATACAGTGAAAAACAAAAATGTTACAACCAAAAAAGTGTTTTTCATTCAAACCAATGGAAAATGAAAACGAAAGCAAAAATGACAATTTGATATTTATGAAAACGAAAACAACAGATTTAAATAATGAAAACAAAAAACGAAAACGACATGGGCCCCTGTTGCACACCTCTATCATCATCAGCTATTAGCCAGGTAGGTTTGGGAAATGTAACTTCTTACTGTTGGGAGCTGTGAGTGAACAACAGGGAATAGATCGCCCCATTGTGACCTGTTAAGTACTTCTTCTAAGTGACTGAGATTGGCCACTGTTGGAGACATGTGCTGGACTCGATGAACCACTGGACTGGCCCAGTATGGCACTTATTATATTCTTATGTTCTTATACTAGTCACTGGCAAGGGATGGACAAAGGGTCACCTCTTCATCATTCACAGCAAGGGAACATGCAAAATTCATGTCTGACGAAGAATACCAATGTATTTCCATCATGCGCATGTATTTGAATCCAACAAAGCAGATACAAACCTGTTTCCCTCTTCACTGGAAAGCTGTTCTGGTTGTTTACTACTACTACTAATAAAATGTATTTGTATAGTCCCCACCCCCTGGTGAAAGACACTTGGGGAACTTCACAAGATTGGGTAAAAACAGACGTGACCGCTGTGGCCTGGACCACATCTGTGCAGGCACCGCCAGATGTTGCCCCAGGATTGCCCCAGGCCATGTTGGCAGCGAGTCCTGACTCTGACCTCAGAAAACATCCGAAGTCACAGTCTAAGGCCCACCTGACTCTACCAAAGCAGGCCATCACGTCTGTTCACACCAACAGACAAGGCCCAGGTCAGAGACCACAATGGCTGGTTGTCATTGGCCACCATGACTGTCTGTCATTGCAGGAGGCAGGGCACTGGACACAGCGCAGGTGTGGGGCTGGCTGCACATTCGTGTTTTTCCCCAGACCCTGGCCATGGGCACGTTTGTTCTGTGGCCTGGACTGCTACAGCTTCCTGCCCCAACACAGGCTGGGTTGCCCCTGTGTCACATCTGTTTTTACCTATTGATTCAAAAATTCCAGAAAACACTGAAAATCCATATTAAAACATTTTAAACTGTTTAAAAGGAGAAGGGAGAGGAAAAAACACACTAAAGGGAACCAAAAGTGGATCCTAAAAGCATCTGGTGAATAGAAAAGTTGTCAGGGGCTTTTTGAAGGGAGCAAATTCCACACTGAGGGGCCTGACACAGCAAAGGTCCAATTGCCTACTGACTTAAGGTGCAGTGGTGGGTTTGCTAAACAGCAGGGGATATCTGGGTCCAGATAGCCAGTGGGGTGAGGTTCCAGGAGCAGGTCTCAAATATATATTTTTTATTTTGTTGACTTTATTTCTATGATATTAGATCTATGACAAATGCACAACAGCTGAAACAAAATAATCAAAATGTCCAAACTAAGTATCAACAAAACAAAACAACTATGTTAGTAACAGTTGCAAGTTCAAATATACCTGTTTGTTTCACCACTAATGCAAATCTTTGTGCTTCAGCTGCTATAGGTACAACACTTCCCAAACTACATTGTGTTCAAAGACACAGTGTTTCAATTACAAAGCATGAGGCAGCTTGGGAAACAGCCACAGGTATAAAAGCTACTAGCTGTTCAGAGATGCCCTCCTCAAGGCTGCTCCAGGGAGTACACCACAAAGAAAAACAAAGAGAGTAGATGTGACAGAGAAGGAAATGTACCTGTGTCAATCCAGCCCAGCTTAGATCTTGCAACAGGCAGCAGATGTTTTTTTACAGACACCATTTTGCTGCTACTAGTGTGTTACAGGAGGGCAAAGTAGCTTTTGAGGGAATCACTGTTTTTGCCATTCCTAATAATATCTTGCCCTTCTCAATCAATGTCTGTTTCAAATCATGGGCTGTATCTTGGCAAATCTTCCTCATGGGATTTGACTTCCAATTGCACATCGATCCCTCGTCTTGCTGCAAAAATGCAACCATCTCTGGGGTAAATCGCATCATCTTATTTGGATGCAACACAAACAATATCTAAGAGTTCAGAGAGAAAAGAAGTGAAAAATACAGTATCCAGTTTAAAGTTACATAAGGAATTCCAAGTGGAGGAAAGCACATCACCCCAACTTGAATTTTGTAGGGATTAGAGATGCGTACATGCACACAGAGTGCACAGGTATGGTGTCTCAGGCAAAGTAGTCCCCTGCCTCCTGGCCATGCTGCCACCCACATCAGCTGCGGCACTCCCTCCTTCTGCCAGCTGGTGGCTAGGCCTGAAATAACAAATCGCGGTGAATGCTGTTTCTATCGGAAATAGGTAATTTGCCTTCATTGGTGCAACATGGAAACTTATCACCCTTTCCACTGTTTTTGCTGCTACGGAGCCAATCCCAAACCCTGTGTACATCCCCAGGGGCTCTGGAGACACAAAATTATCGGCTCACTGCTGGGGAAGTGTCAACAATGACCAGAGACTGATGAATTACCAGCAAACACTCACAAGCATTCCCAAAAGGTCAGTGTTTCCCTAAAGAAAAGGAACACTTGCTCTCCCCTCAGCCCTAGTGGCAGCACAGTTGGGAAGCAAGGGACTTCACCTGAGGCAGCATGCACACACACATGCTGTGGGTGAAAACAGACATAACACTAACTCCACTTAAACACCACTTTAACGTTTGTTATGCATGTTGCAGGGCTATATTGGTGCCCTATGCAGCTCTGCCACATGCATAAAAAATGTTAACACGGTGTTACAGTGGAGTTAGTGTTATGTCCGTTTTCACCCTGTGTGTGCATGGGTAGGTTTAGTCTATGCACGCCCACAGATGTTAAATCGAGGCCTTTGGCAGTGCTATTTACTTTAGTTATATTAGGGTGTTTTCAGACATGATGCTAACCCCAGTTTAACCACACTTAAAACATTTCTTATGCATGTTGCAGGGCTGCATAGGGCACCAATACAGCCCTGCCACATGTATAAGAAATGTTCAAGTGTGGTTAAACTGGGGTTACCGTCATGTCTGAAAACACCCTTAGTGCTGCCAAACTGAAAAAAACACCAAAAACGGATCACTGAATAACTGAAATAACTGAAATGAAATACTGGAGTGAACAAAACAAAATAACTAAAACAAAATATCCAAACAATATGGACATTTCATTTTGCACAACAAATATAAATTAGACATTTGGTGGAGTATCTGAATATGCAAATTATAGTTGTAAATGAAAAATGACATATTTTGTAAGCCTCCCTGAGCCTCTGCAGGAAGGACAGCATAGAGATATGAATAAAAAAATATTTCTGCTCTATTAAGGATGATAAACAGTTTTCCGTTACCCATTTTCTGTTTTTCTGCCACTTACCAAGACAGGAGAATCACTTATTCAGGGTATGCGGGTATTGACTGGGCACCCGAAAGGCTACCCAAAATTTTAGGTATCACCACCTGTGGGTACAAAATTAGCTACCCTACTTCAACTCTAATCACAGGAACTTTAATTAATTCTATCAGAAGAGGGCTGGGATTGCCTATTCTTATAGAGCTGAAATAAATAATCCCAGCAAGTACAATAATTTGCCCACTTTGATTCGGAGTCAGACCCAACAAAGTGAATTATAATCACTCCTGCGTAATCAAAGCATCATTTTGGTTATCCTGTTTATTTTGATATTTCAGTTTGGTCATTTTGGCCTCGATTCATATATGCACGGATCAAAAATGTAATTGCGCACACGCATCGTATGCACATGCAGGATGACCTGGGGAAAGTGCCCTGCCACCCGACCCTACCATTACCGTGGAAGCCACATCAGCCTCACTTCACTCTCATCCAGTAATGGTGCAGGTGGGAGGTGGGGGACTTTCCCTGCTCTAGCCTGTGCATGCAGTTTTGGTCCACACACACAATGTGCACATGGAGACCTTGGATCGGGGTCTTAGATATCTCAGTTACTTTATTTCACAATAGCCAAAATGAAGTAACCTAAATCAATGAAGCAATCAAACTAGAATACCCAAATAAGTGGCTGAATTATATTGGTTGAGTCCTTGCATAATTTAGAGATGATTCCAGCAGGATGCCTTCTGTCCCGTACCTCAAATTCCCTTCTCTTTAGAGAGGGACTTGGAACCTTTTCTCACCTCGGCTGGAATTAACAATGGCTACTTGATATGGCTGCCAACAGGAATCAAAAGACTATATCAAAAATTCAAATTCAAACTTTATTGACGTGACCAAAGCCATAGCCATAACACACAAACACTTGAACCACACACAATTACAACAAGAAAACTGAGGGTAATAATACCCTGGACATCTTAAAAGGGAACCTTAGGGGTCCAAACAGCAATCGAAGCAATATAAACAGTTAATACAATTGGTGTACCCATCCAACATCTAAAGTAAATTAAACCCCAAAAGATTATATCTGAAAAAACATTTTTTTTATTTGGGCTAAAAAAAAGTCAGAGTGTTTTGGATCACAAAATCAAAAATATTTTCAGGCTTCCATATGTTTTGGTTGACAAAATGCAATGTTTTTCCATTTTTCAATCACTGAATTATTTTTCAGTATGCTCTGAATGGCAAAAATTAAAGTCTAATTTTTTCCAGGAAAAAAATGAAAAAAAATTTCCGACTGAAATTTTTTTATATTTTAAAGAAAAAACAATCAATTTTTCAATGAGAAATGGGAATGCTTTTGTTTAAACAAGTTAGCAACATAAACCCTTTGACCAATTCTAAACGATAGCTGCAACATTCTTTTCTGCTGACCTGAGGTACCCAGTACCTGAGATACCCAGTAATGGAGACACCAATGGAGCCACAAAGACATAAAATTCATTACAGTACCATCATTAATTTCATTACAGTGTTTCACAAACACTCCAGCATCTCATTTTACATTTTCTTTCCTTTTCCAGCAACACTGTCATTATCCCTCCTTGTTCTTTTAATTTTTAATAAAACAAGCAATTACAAAGAGAAATGTTAGTTTGCCTTTTTATATTGGCAGACTAATAATTGATATTTTAAACGCCCTCATTAATCAGCAAAGAAAATGAGCACTACGTGTAAACTGAGGACAATTCAGTAGTGTTACCATATTGCGAAACATTTAAAGGGCAGCGCTGTCTGCGAGGCAGGGCTCCACTGGCTCGACACGGGTGGTTGTCCTTTAATTTTGCATTTCCATAAGGAAAGAATGGAGCCCTGGGACAAAAAACCTCAACTTAAAATTATATTGTAATGACATACAAAGGCATAGTCTCAGATCACGTTGGGAGGCCATTTTTCTTTGTTCAGTGGCATTCATTGCATATTCTTATGATTAAGCTAATCACCTTAGTTTATCCCTTCCTCACCCCAAGATGAATTAACTCCGTGGGAAGAGGCTAAAATTCAACAAGTAAAAATAATCAGCGCAATATTTTCCATGGGCATCTGAGTGACTAGGAAAGCTATCCACCCTCAGATGTTATGCTCTTCTGGCCTTGAAAGTCACTTGAGCTTCACTGCAAGTCAGTGGTTTCAAGTTTTTGGTCTGTGAGAGCCCATTATGAGACTCCATTGTATTTCCATGACCAGAAACAGCTAAAAAAGACAAAGTCTATGAAATATCAACTGTGATCGTAACTTTGATCTGCAGATCGTGCAACCCCATAGCATGGAAATGCCTGCTCGAAATGTTTCCACTGACATAACAAGAGAACGGATTCACTCAGTTCTTAAGCACATTCTTAAGAACTTAATGCTCAGCACCTTGCAAGTTCAAGCCCTTAGGCTGCAAGATATTCGCACAGGATTCCTCTGCTATCCTTCCATTCAGGGTCCCTTTCCGATATATTATTAATTTATTATTATTATTATTATTATTAATGTCTTTCTGTCTTTTGCAACACAAATGCTTCTTAAATAGTCTGTTCCTATGTGCTCAACAGCAGAGCAAATGGTCTCCCTCCAAGTCTGCAAAGACCAACTCCAGTTTCATTACTGCTGACTTGCTTCTCCACGCTTACTGTTTATAACCACAGTAGGACTCAAGGTGGTGTAAGGGGCACAGGGCTCACCTGGATGTGGATTGATGTGGGGCTAGGGTGCAGGATCAAGGCCAATAGTAAAAGGGGAAACAAGGGCTTGGGGCAAAGTTAGAAACAGAGCAGAGTGGGGCAAAGGCTTGGATGGGAGCAAACAGGAACCCCAAGACACGACGAGGAAAATGGAAGCAAAAGCTAGGCAAGGACGGACAGGTGAAACCAGAGGTGAGAAGTCAGAAGTTCTGTTCAGCTTCCTGTTGCGACCAGCAAGTCTTATATGCTGACTGGCAGTCAACCTGGGAGCTGAGAGACATGGCAAGGAGAAGGGATATGGCTAGGGCACGGAGGCCTGGGGGGAGGGGGGGGAGCTGGGCTCATGGCAAGCTAAGGCAGTGGCACAGGAACTCCACACACACCCAGGGGCTACAGAGATGAAAATTTACTGAGCAAGCACCAGGGAAGTGCTTGAAATTGACATAAAACTGCCGTAAAACATGTCACAGAAGTCCTAGAAAGTGCCAAAAAATTGGTGGAAGCATGGAATCACTGGAAACTAACGGTGGGAAGTTCGGTTCCCCCGGTATCCGATACTGCCGGTATTTTGCTGTACCGGCAGTATCGGATTAATCCGGTAACTGGGAATACCGGTACCGGTTCCCCGTGCCGGATTTGTTTACATTGCAGCCGTTGAAATCAATGGCCGCAATGTAAAAGAAAGAAAGAAAGAAAAAAACTTTCCCTCCCCTGTCCAGGTTGCGCGGGTGGAAGGGGGGACACCCCCCACCCACCCTGGATTTTTAAAGATAATTTTTTAGCCGAAGTCCCTGCTAGTGCGGGCTCTGGGCCGCTGCCGTGCCGGCAGCAGCGACCCGGAACCCGCACCAGCAGGTACTAGGGTGATCCCTGGGGTGGGGGGTGGTTTAACACCTCCCACCCCAGGGATCACCCTTCCCCCCCCACCCAGAGATCGCCTACCTTTTGAGCTCTGGGCGGCAGCGGCGGTTTCCTCGGAAGGCCTAGTAAAGCGCTGAAGCCAGCCAGCACTGAAGCCACCGGACTGTCGTGCTGCCGCTGCCTGGAGCGCAAAACGTAGGCGATCTCTGAGTGGGGGGGTAGGGTGATCCCTGGGGGGGGTGTGTTAAACCACCCCACACCCCAGGGATCACCCTAGTATCTGCTGGTGCGGGCTTCGGGTTGCCGCCGCTGCCGCCACAGCAGCGGCCCGGAGCCCGCAATAACAGGGACTTAATATTGTGTGCAGTTCTGGTCACCCCATCTCAAAAAAAGACATAGCTGAACTATAAAAGGTACAGAAAGGGGCAACGAGAATTATAAAGTGAATGGAACGGCTTCCGTACAAAGAGAGACTTGACAAGCTGGGTCCCTTCAGCTTCAAGAAGAGAAGACTGAGAGGGGACATAACAGAGATTTATAAAATCTTGAGTGGTGTGGAACGAGTAGATAAGGAAAGGTTATTTATCCTCTCAAATAGTACTAGAACTAGGGGACACTCCCTGAAACTAGCTGTTGGTACATTTAAAACAAATAAAAGGAAGTACTTTTTCACTCAACGCATAATTAACCTAGGGAACTTGTTGCCAGAGGACATTGTCAGGGCCAGTAGTATAGTTTGGTTTAAAAAAGGACTGGATAAGTTCTTAGAGAGTAGGTCCATTAATGGCTATTAACCAAGTAGTTTACGGGATGAACTTCTTACAACAGGGAATGGATTGCCCATTGTAACTGTTGGTTCTTCTCCCATGCAATCTAGATTGGCCACTGTCGGAAGACAGGATGCTGGGATTGATGGACCATTGGTCTGACTCAGTATAGCACTACTTATGTTCTTATGTTCTTAATTATAATATAAAAATAACCAGAACTATAAAAGATGTATACTGGTGAAGGAGAAAAGGAACAATGGAAAAGGAAATGTTGTTTCTTTTCTTCTTCACCAATATACATCTTTTATAGCTCTATTTTAAATGTCTGGCATCTCTCATAACCCCACACCCACCATTTACCTTGTCTTATCCATTCCCACCCATTTCTTCCTCCTTATATGCCTGCCCTAAATTTGGTCAGTTTATATATTTCTGACTGGCTATGCTACATGCCTGAGGAAGGGCCCTATGGGGCCCAAAATCATGCTCATTTTTACTAAGAGCAGTTGATCCAATAAAAGATATAATTCAAACCACCTTTTCTTCATCTCTGTCACTTGGGACTAACATGGCAACCACATCATCTCTCTGCATCTTATATGTAAGGCACAAAGAGATTAAGTGGTGTAGTGGTTATGTGCACACAGTACTTGGACCAGGAGGTAGAGGCCCTGGTTCAAGTCTTGCCTTAGCCAGAAACTCACTGCGTGACCTTGAGCCAGTCACAATATTCTTTCCACCTAACATACCTCACAGGGTTGTTGTGAGGATTGAAAGTTGTGTGAATCAGTTCTATGTGAAGCACTTCAAGTGCCATGGTAGGGGGGTGCTATATAAAAATAAAAATGATTAAGTGATTAGTTGAAAGTCAAATAGAAAAACTATGATAGAACCAGAAATCCAGACAAGATTTTTCCAAGTCTTAAACATGTCTCTGAAGCATAAAACCAACTATAATCTCTCTATGAAGATTTGCTCTCTGAGTGTCTCAAGAGACTGCCTACAGCAATGCTAGGAGCACATGTCTTAACCTTTGACCACCAAGACTGAATGGCTCAGAGGCCACTAAGCAAAGCATCAGATGGTCATAGCATTATCTCACTCCCAAAGCGAGACAGATTACTATTCTTTGTGCGAAGACCGAAGACACACCTTCAGCCAAAAGCACGTATCCCATGCATGGTGGAGATGAATGCTGATTAGCCTGGTGTGTTGAATTGATTTATGATCAAAAATCAAGCCTTTTATTTTCTGAGTCAAGCTACAAACAGATCCCCGAGCAACACTTTCAATCATGTGTATGTTGCAAGCAAACACTACCGAGAGCACGCTTGCAGACTCTCTGTTCATGTTTCAGAGAACAACTTTGAGTCAATGCTACTGCTAATATGAGCCAACAGTCCTGTTTTATTCTGTACTGCCTCACAATCCATTCCATCTGTTCAGATTCTTTTTAAATAAAGCATCTGTGTTCACCTTTATTGTGTACTGACCAAAAATGGGATTTTTTTACTAGATGAAATTCAGACATTTCAAAAATGACATGATATTTTGGGAGGGTTTTTGTGGTTGGAGGGGGTTGTTTTTTGAAGGGGGAATTTGTAAGGTCTGGGTACACTTTGTTATTCACATTACAAAGAACAGAGCTGGGGAAATGGTGGTTCAAGAGCCACATGTGACTCTTGGACATCTGTACTGCAGTTCTTGTCAGAAGTAGCTGTCTGGAGGTGTGTCCATGCAGCTCCCTAGGAAGCAAGAAAACCTGAGTCACAATTTCTGCTGCTGGAGTCTCCTGGGGAATGTGGGAGCAGGGCAATATGCCTTCACCTATTGCTGCTGACCAAACCTGCTCAACCACCTTTAAATCAGAGCTTTGAAGGAAGGGGGTGAGGGGGAGTCTGTGGATGCTGCAGTGCCCTATCCCCAATGAATGCAATAGGTCTTGTGGCCCTTTGCATGATGAAACTTTTGGTATGTGGCTCTTGGGCTTGGAAACTTTGCCCACCCATGACATAGGCCCTTTTCACACGGACACCGCCCCCCCCACGCACATTTTTGTGGGTGGGTGGGGGTCACCTGTGCAAACACCGTAGCAGGTGCAGGGAGATGGAGGGCGCACCCATGGGAATACCATGGATGGGTGTGTGTGCACACTCCCACACTCCACTCACCTCCACCCATCACCCATGCATGGAGCAACGGGAGCCAATGCCCAATGCTCTGTGCATGGAGATGGGTGGAGGTCCGTGGGAATCCACCCTCACTCACTCACTGCCCACCACCCCTCCACCCACCCACCGTGGCCTGTGTGAAAAGGGCCATATACGGAGTCACCCAGAGAAAACACATCTTTTTTTCCCCTCTGCTTTCTTGTATCTCTGGGAAGATTTTTAAACAGACCTGGATAACATGATCTTTTGCTTCTAGGCAGGTTACAATCCAAAAAAGACAAGGAAAACTTCCTGGGAAGTTTCACCAAGCTTCAAATTATGTTCATTAAGCTTTAAATTTATTTTTGAGCACATCTTAAGGGGAAACAATGGTTTCTGCTTAGGACTTGGCATTTTTTGTCCTGCCTTTTAGTTTTGTTCAAAATTAAAATCA
The DNA here is from genome assembly GCA_003113815.1 of Sphenodon punctatus. Lineage (NCBI taxonomy): Eukaryota > Metazoa > Chordata > Lepidosauria > Sphenodontia > Sphenodontidae > Sphenodon > Sphenodon punctatus. The sequence continues at coordinate 290,999 of QEPC01007581.1, read as the reverse complement.
TTCAGGGGTGTCAACCCCAGTGAATAATAAAGGACAACTGGGTCTCTTACTTTGGGAACTGTCCTTCTGTAGCTTCTAAGGGAGGTTATTAGGACGCAGGGAGTGTTCTCCTTCACAGCCAGCAGGAGGCAGCACTGCCTTTCAACTGGGCATGTGCAGGAAGAGCACGCCCTCAATCCCCAAGTGTAACAAAGTCGATGGATCAAGGACGTCTGAAAAGGAAGAAAAGAATCATCCCTTGGACTAGGGACCTAAAAAAAAAACACCTGGAAACAGGGTCAATTTAAATATGGAGGTCCCCCAGACAGAATTTCCGGGAAAACCAAAACCAGGGAGGTTGCCAACCAAACATCAAGACTCACGGGAGGGCCGAATAATCTCCCTCAGAAGCTACAGAAGGACAATTCCCAAGGTAAGAGACCCAATTGTCCTTTCTATAGCTTCTTTGTCTGGTTATTTGGACGCAAGGAGGTAACAAAGCAGTACCCCCAATTCAGAACAGGGAGGGAAAGATCGGGCTACAACTGAACCTGCACTACCCACATGGAAAAGAACTGAATCTGACTAGTCCAGAACCCTCTGTAAAACGCGCCTGCCGAAAGCAGCCTTGGCGGAATCCAGAAGGTCAATCTTATAGTCAGGGCCCCGATTCTTCCGCGGAATTTTTTTAAAAATTCCGCGGGAGTCAGGGGCCAATTCTGCGCCTCGGCGCGATTTACCATGCGGGGGGGGGGGCTTGGTTTGCCTCCTCCTCCCCCCGCATGGTAAACCCTCAGGGCCTCCACTCCCCAGCTGCCGGGGCTTGCCCTCCCCAGCTGCTGGGGCGTGCTTGACTCCCACCCCCCACCCCCCCAAAAAAACCCCAAAAGGATTTGCTTACCAGGGATGGCAGCAGCAGCTGCTCCGTCCAGCGTGCTCTTTTCCTGCTCGCACTTCCTGGCCCCTCCCGACGGGGCTCTCAGGGCGACGCAGCCGGATGACGTCATCGGGCTGCGTCGCCCTGAGAGCCCCGTCGGGAGGGGCCAGGAAGTGCGAGCAGGAAAAGAGCGTGCTGGACGGAGCAGCTGCTGCAGCCATCCCTGGTAAGCAAATTAAAGGGCCCTGGGCTGCTGGGGAGGCTGGGGAGGGGAAGCCCCGAGGGTTTGTTCATTCCCCTTTCCCCGTAGAATCTCCTGCCCCGCGTCCCCGCAGCGCAGGCTGGAAATTCTGCGCTGGGGGAAGCGGGGCAGGAGATTCCGCGGGGGGAGGGGAATTCCGCGGGAAATCTGCGATTCGCAGACCCGCGGATCCCTCGGGGCCCTGCTTATAGTGTTTGGTGAAAGTGTGGGGGCTCTTCCACGTGGCCACCCTACAAATTTCACCAAAGGAGTCTCTCGTTCTGAAAGCCCAATTCACCGCAGCTCCTCTTGTAGAGTGGGCCAGAACCCGCAGCAGCAGCAAGAGCCCAGCTGTTCTGTAAGCATCCATTATGCAGAATGAGATCCATTTAGAGATTATCATCTTAGACACCTTCCTCCCCCTCGAGTGGGGGTGGTAGCTGACCAAGAGGCCTGAAGTACGTCTAAAGGACTCCGTGTGAACCAAATAGATCTTGAGCGCCCGACAAAGGTCCAGAGTATGCCACAACTTCTCCAAACAGTGCTGGGGATGAGGGCAAAAGGAAGGAAGAATGATCTCATGCCCCAGGGGGAAACTAGAGTTAACCTTAGGCACAAAGGAAGGGTCCAAACGTAGTATGACTGGTTTCTTACAAAAGGTACACAGGGCCGGATCCATGGAGAGTGCCCCAATTTCTGATACCCTTCTAGCTGAGGTAATTGCAAGAAGAAAGGATACCTTCAAATCCCTCCTCAAGACCCGCCTCTTCCGCTCTGACCTCCCCGACTTCTTGCTCCCCTCACCTAACTCCTGCTGATACCCTCCATCCAGTATCAGTGGTGTAGCTACCGTGGCACAGGGGGTGTGCATTAGCGCCCGGGCCCTGCCCTGGGGGGCCCATAGGTCGAGGGCCCGCAGTCCCTGTAGCTGCCTGCAACCCCCCTCCCTCGGGGGTCCCCCCTCGATCCCGCTCACCTGTCGGGTGGAGGAGGTGATGCCCTGGCCTCACACACACACACCTCGGCTGCTGCTGCAGCAGCGCCTGGCCCAGGCTCCACAATCCCAGAGTGGTATTGCAGAGCCTGGGCCGGACGCTGCTGCAGCAGCAGCAGCAGTCAGGGGATTTGGGCCTGGGCAACGCCTCCTCCGTATGGCCTCCTGTCCCCTCCCGGCGGTGGCAGTGGCAGAAGGGTAGGAGGAGGAAACGCCACCCCCTCCCGGAGCCCAGCCCTCCCAGGAGCTCCCCCCTTCTTCCCCACCCCTCTGGGGTCCCCTCCCGATCCGTGCCCCCCAGATTATTCCCCCATTCCTACCCCCTAGGGTCCCCCATATTCCCCCCAGGAGTCCCCTTCCTTCCCCCCTAGGGTCCCCATCGCTGCCCCCACCCCAGGATCTCACTGCCACTTTCTTGC
>QEPC01007581.1:271743-288073 GCA_003113815.1 Sphenodon punctatus | reverse complement strand
GCTGGCCCCTCCCCCCAAAACCCAGTGCCCCCAGCCTGTTCCCCCCCCCCGCCTGTTCTGTCTCCATTGTTATTTAATGTTTATATGCAGCCCTTGGGGGAGGTCGTGAAAGGGTTCGGGGTGCAATGCCACCAATATGCTGCTGATACTCAGCTGTACCTCTCTTTTTCAGCTGACCCAGACCCTGCTGTCTCGTTGCTATCCCAGTGTCTGGAGGCCATGGCAGAATGGATGTGGCAGAGCAGACTGGAGCTCAATCCTGATAAGACAGAGGTGATGTTGGTTGGGAGAGTGAGGAAAGTGTCGCCCCCCCCCCTCATTGGGGGGGTTCGCCCTCCTATAGCTCAGCAGGTTCGGAGTCTGGGGGTGATATTGGACACGAATCTCCACCTGGAGCGACAGTTGGAGGTAGCGGAGAAAGCTGCTTTCCGCCAGTTATATCTGGTGTGGAGGCTGCGTCCGTACATCTCCGGTCCGGTCCTGGTCTCCCTCATCCATGCCTTTGTCACCTCGAGGCTGGACTACTGCAATGCGCTCTACATGGGACTGCCCTTGTTCCTGATTCGGAGGCTGCAGTTAGCGCAGAATGCGGCGGCCCGGCTCCTGTTGGGGACGGGCCGTCGGGAACACATAACACCTGTGCTCCGGACTCTGCGCTGGCTGCCAATAGCGTGCCAAGCCAGGTTCAAGGTATTGGTACTGATCTATACGGCCCTTCACAGTCTGGGCCCCTCGTACCACAGGGACCGCCTCGTCCTCCGCGCCCCAGAGCCGTTCCTTCGGTCTGTCAGGGGTGCCTTCTTGGAGGTCCCCCGTGTTAAGCGGGGAGCCACAATGGAGAGGGCATTCTCGCCTTTGGAACTCCCTCCCGGAGGAAGCTCGCCTGGCCCCAAGCCTTTTAACTTTCCGGAGAATTTGCAAGACCTGGCTGTTCACCCAGGCCTTTGGGGAGGGGGGTTAGCGGGTTTTATCTCCCTCCACCCTTATTTATTGTATTAATTGTTTTTTGTCACCCTAGCCATGTTTTAATAGTTGCGTTTTTATGAGTGTATTAAAATATTTTTATAAATGTATGTTTATATTTTTGAAACTGTTAGCCACCCCGAGCTGTTTTCAGGAGGGGCGGGATATAAATTGAAGAAATAAATAAAATAAATAAATATAAATATAAAACCCAGTGCCCCCAACCTGTTTCCCCCCCAAAATCCCAGTGTTCCCAGACTGTTTCCCCCCCATAACCCAGTGCCCCCAGCCTGTTTCCTCCCCACAAATCCTGGTGCTCCCCCCAAAAAAAAGCTCAGTGCCCCCTGTGATTTGTGATTTTAGGTGTTCTCAAAATGTTGGCAAGGTGATGCTTGTGATAAAATTGAGGTTTTGAAATCCTGAGATTTAACTGTTAGTCTTGAGGGGGTGGCATATAAGTCAAATTAAATAAATAAATAAATAAAATAACAACTCATGTTCTGGTAGTGGCATTGGTGCCAGCAGAGACCAGAGTTGCCTGCCTTGTGTGCCCACAGTCAACTTGCAGTGTGTGTGTACACCAGTCTGTGGCCATCTTTTGGTGGGCAGATCATGGTCCTTGAGAAATGTTGAGGTTTGACAACTGTTATTTTTTGTCTTCAGTGGATTTAACATGCAACTTGGAGAATAGAATGGTTTGCTGGTGCAGGGCTAGAACTTTCAAATTGTTCTTCATTGCTGGTCTGGATGAAGCTTGCAAGGGAACGCTATCATTTTCTTTGACCTTTCCTGTTGTATGTCTCTGAGCTCTTCCAGGTTGGGCATGTGCATGTATGCTAAAATTTGACTGGGATTGTAGAACCTTTTTACTCTGGCTCTGGCTACATGGGATGTTCCATATCTGTGCAGAAAGGTGAATTTGATATCAATGTACACTGTATGCAATTTGAAATGGTTTAAGTAATGCTGCTTCTTGTTAGCAAGGTTTGAGTCTTATGTGTTGCTGGAATTAACTGGGTTGGAAGAGGGAATGAAAATCAGGTTTCTGTCTTTTATGCAGCTTTATACCAGGTTTGGTGGGGAGGGGGGAGGATTCCCATACGGTGCAATTGCAACGTATAATCTGCCATTGTCACAGCTGGGTCTTGAACCCTTGGCCTGGGGGGGTTCGGAGATGCTGCCTTAGAGACTAGCGTTACCTCAGACTGTTAATCAGACAGCTTCCCCTTTCTATGTCATTCCTTGTGTCTCTGCTCCCCCGGTGTTGCCATACCCTTCCCCAGCTGTGCCCTGTCTCACTAGCTTTGTCTCCCAGCTTCCTGATTTGCCACAAGGTAGCATTTAAACCATGGTGTGGCCACAGGAAACTGTGGGAGCAACTGCTCTTACCGGTGTGGTTGTGCTCTCTGTGTCTGTTTGTTCCTGTCTGTCAGTTGGTTTGTCTGTCTTGCCTATTGGTCTGCTTGTTGTGGTCTTCTGTGTGAAGAACTTGTGAGCCCTGCTATTTCCCCTTGTGTTTAGGGTATAGTGCTGTGTTTCCCCCTCTGTATTGTGGATCCTGGTCTCCCTCCTTGTGACCCAGTGGATGTTGTGGTGTTTGTGTGTCATACTCTAGCTTTCCCTTCTGGACATAGTTCTCACCCTCTTTAGTCCTGCTCCTGCCCTTCCCCTGTTCTCCTCTTGGGCCATCGCTCTAATCCCCTGTAGCCTTGTTCCTGTTGGGGCTTTGGTAACCAGATTCCTGCTTCCTAGCCCTGAGCTCCCCTGCACCACCATAGTCTTGTTTCCTAGTCTTGAGTTTCCCCACAGTAGCATAGTTGTGCTCCCTGCCCTTGAGGTCCCTTGCATCGCCATAGTCTCACTCTGTGGTCTGTGTTTCCTCCCCTCTTTTTTGTCCTGTCCAGTCTTACCCCTCTTGTCCTAGTCTAGGGTTTCCTCCCCCCTTTTTGCCCGGTCCTGTCTTGTCCTGGTCTTGTGCTTCCCCTCCCGCATCCCGTCCTGTCGTGTGTCCCTTGTCTAGGGTTCTCCTTATCTCTCTGGTCCGGCTCTCCCCCATGGTCGCCCGTTCTTCCTGAGCCTTGTCCCCCTCTCCCCTAGCTTGCGTTCCCTCTTGGCCCAGCTCCCCTCCTGTTCGGTCCTTATCTTGCACCCCTTTCCCTGGATCACCTCTGGTTGCTTTCTAAAGCTTCCGGTTCCTCCCTAGTTTCGGGTGCTTCCCTCTCTCACTTGAATCACTTCGATGATGAATCACTCCTCTGAGGCCGGGTTACCCGGTGGCAAGAACGAGAACTGTCTCGGCATACTCAGGAGACTGGCTGAGAGGTTTTTCTTCCTGGCGATCCCCCCTCCTGGGTACTCTGGACCCCTTCCCCTGTTGTCCTTCAGTTATTGGTTCCCTCATACCCACTCCCGTAACAGCCATTCTACTTTACTCAGATCTGAATGCTGCAGCTATTTTGTTGTGGCCCTGAGGTTATGTGTGTGTTAAACATGTGATCAGTTGTTGTTTTTTTTATCCTGCTATGGTGCTACTACTCTTGGAGAGTTTTCTTGCTGGAGTCCCATTCACTGAATGGATGGGATGTTAGTAGGATGGCTCTCTCTGTCTCCATGTGGCAGTGTTTTGCACAGCAGCAAGGAGTTCCCAGTGTTAACTGATGTTCTCTCCATCAGATACTAACCCTTATAACTCCTAGGTGTTGGAATTTGTATATTTAGAAGCTGTCAGCAGGCCCCGCCCCATCCCTTAAGCTCTGCCCACGTTGGGTTTTTGGAGCGCATGTGTGCTTTGCACATGCGCACATGAGGGGCCCATAACTATGGCTTGAGCCCAGGCCCTTCTCAACCTTGCTACACCCCTGTACCAGTACAATCTGTTACCTACGGTCTGTGTACTCACCACATGGACCAGCCAGCCATCATTCCTGATGTAACTAAGTCAAGCGCGTGCATCTGGGACCTCACATCCTCGTGAATGTTACACTCCTTGTCTCTCCCTCTGTTCCCCTTCCTTCGTCTCCCCCATCCCACCCCCTGGTCTCTCAGATTGTAAGCCCTAGGGCAGGGACCGTGTCTATTCAATTACTTTGTAAAGCTCCAGGTACATTGCTGGCACTATATAAATGCTTGCTAATAATAATAATAATAATAATAAGGTATGTTACAACCCCTTACAAAAAGTAAGCAAGCTTCTGGCACACACACAAGATTCCAAACGCTTCAAAACAACATGGTGAAGTTAAGCCAATATGGATGGAAACCAAATGGAAAAAAATGAACCGTTTTGGCTCAGAGACCTGGTATTTTCAACCTCTCTTTTGACTTTGCTCAAAATTAAATTCAGGGTTGCGAGCCCCAATGAAATGAGGTTCTTCTTGTGTACCTCTATAAACTTAATGCCATAGGAAGAAAAAGAAATGCTCTATTGTTTGTTTGTTTGTTTATTTATTTATTTAAATTTCTATCCCACCTATCCCCAAAGACTTATGGTGGCTAACTTCATAATAAAAAACATAAAATACAAGATAGAACTCATAAAATCCCATAAAATACCTAACACACACCCATCACCCACCCCAGGATCTACTCATGCCTGTTAAATGTCTGGCCAAATTAAATAAGTCTTACACTGCCTATGATAATGTATTATTATGATAGTCCCCGATTGTTCCAGGAGCTGTGTGTAAGCAGTTCCTGCTTTCCTTCCTGCACCAAAAGCTTAACATCAAAGTTCATAAGACAAAAGTGTTGGGGATACAGAGATTATTATGCTCACATTTTTCAGACCTTGAGCTAAGGTATTAACTCATGAGATTCTTTAACTGTCAAGTACTCCAGAATAACTAGCATGCTTGATTGGTACAAATACCTCCATTTATCCACGCTTTTACTAACCGCAAATGTGAGGACAAAAGGGTAGTTAAAGGTAAACCAAAAGGGTGATAAAATGTGCTGCTTGATCTGGAAGAACCGATGGTAAGAACAAACCCACTCACTCACGGTCATGCTGGGAGGCTGTGGGAGAGCTGGAAACCAAATTTGGTTTTCTCCACATCCCCAGCTTAAATCCTAAAAAGCAAATAGTTATAAACAATATAAACAGAAAATAGCTTGCTGCAGGTTTAGTAATAGTATGAAGTATCTCTACCTGCCTCTTGGGAAGCGCTGAATTAGTATTGATGGGAGAAAGCTTGGAGGAACACAGTTAGCAGATAAGAATGTCCTATTTCCAATTGCTGCATAATAAAGCAAAATGCACAGTGAAATCCAAATTAAAACAAATTCAGTGTTGACACCGCTTGGGGGGTGGGAGGACTTTTAAAAAATGGCACTTATAAATCGCTAAATATCCACAAGTGGTGGCAGGAGGGAACTGAAATGGAATGTATATAAATTATGCTGTTAGCGGGAAGGCAAACAGAGGTGTTTTAGAGGGAAGGGGATAATGGAGCCAGTAAAAAGAATTCATCATGTAATCCCGGCCAGGTGGCACTGAGACCAAGCGCTCATCAGGAGATTGGATTCATATGTATTCCTAGCAAGTAACTTAGACCAAAATTTGCAAAAGACATTTGGAATTCCAGGTACCTCAGGTTTTTTCAGTAACTGACTTGAGATGCCTTAAATACACAGTAGGCTGATTTGCAAAGACTATTGATCCTCTGTCCTCTAAAATGCAGTCCCTGTCTCAAAGCGAAGGGTGTGTTCTTCATGATCAATTCTCCTGGATTAGCCACCTATTAACATACTTTAGCTACCATATTGTTCTCAAGATCCTGGTGGATGGGGAGACAAAGCCTTGTTCCACTCATCTGAAAAATGGTAATTATTCCAGAATTTCATCTCTCTCATCTCATCTTTAATTTATACCCCGCACTCTCCCAACCAAAGTCGGCTCGAGGAGGCTCACATCAATAATAATACAATATTAGGGATTTTATCCCACGCAGTGGAAACCCAACACCGAATACATCATAAAACCCTACCCTCCCATTTAACATTTCAATAATAATATCTAACAATAAGTCTTACTAACCCATTCCAATACCCACTCTACCAGTATCAAACCATCCTTCCTTCCATCCCCTGCTACCACCAGGGGTAGTCCTCCCTCTCCACCCCTCTCTCACCGGGGGGAGAGGAAGGCCTCCTCACAACTTTCACCAGTAGAAACCTCACATTGGGCATTCCCACCAGCAACCCCTCCATCCCAACCTCCAGGCATGACCAAAGGGCAGGCCCTTTTGATCGTGCCCCTTCGAGCCGTGCCCCCGACACGCACCTCTGGCATGGCCGGTAGCCGCCCCCGGTGTTATGGGGAGTGGCCCGGAAGGAGCCCTCTCCAGGCCCCACACCCACAAGGCAGGGGAGAGGGAGCGATGTTCCATGGCCCCTGGCTGGCCAACTGCCACACCCCGCCCCCAGTACCAGCCACTGCTCTTTGAAAGGGGGGGGGGGGGGAGAAGATCTTGCCTGCTGGGATGATCTCAGCGCCGCCTCTGGAACCCTTCAACAGATGCCTCCAACGCTCCCCGTGGCCGCCCCCGGTGTTGTAAGAATAAGTCACACCAACGTCTCCAACTCAGAATCAACAATCCCTTTGGAAAAAGTCTTGACCTTAATGTCCTTGTTGGATAAAGCACATAAAAGGCCCTGTCTACTTTGGATGCTTAGCCCAAGTTCAAGCTCAGCTATGGTTGTGTTAACTAGCTGCTTTCTCCATATCTAAATTTCCATCTCTTGTGCTTAGCTGATAGCTACGTTTGGTCAAGCAAGCTCAACCTATGTTTGATTTTGGGTTAACTAAGGACTGTTTTTCCAAGAAACAGTCAAGTAACAATATGTCAATATGCCTTTCTCATGCGATAAGAGCTACCATTTTAGCACTGCCCAAATACTGGAATGATATCCTAGCATTGTTCTAGAGAAGAGAAAGGACCAAGTAGTAGCGTGGAAGATCCTTGACTGAGCCCTCCTAAACGATCATCATTTTAAAATAAGGTAAGTTCATGAACAATATGTCCATTAAAGACTATTAACCAAGACCAGAGTGGACTAAACTATGGTTCAGCAGCCACATCCAGGCCTTGAGCAGTTCAAATGCAGCTCCTCATGAGGGCTGGTCCTGGGCCTTGTGTTGCCTTAATGTCCCTGTGTCTTACTTCCTTGTTCCCAAGTCTCAGCAGTTGAAATGCAGCTGCTCCTCAGCATCTCAGCAGTAGAGCACTGGCTCCACCACCCAATCATGACGCAAACGGGAGGTTTGTGTGCATGCACATGCATGTGTGATTGTAGCTCTTAGCCATATGAAGATTTTGAAACATGGCTCTTGAGGTTGAGAACTTTGCTCACCTCTGGCCAAGACAATCAGGAATACAAACAACATTTGACTAAGAGAAGCAGGGAGAAAAACAACAGGTGATGGATCATTCCATGTGTACCCCATTTTGTATACTCCTCCCACAGCATCCAGTACTGGTCGGTCATGGTCACGATTGGAGACAGGCTACTGGACTAGATGCACGATTGGGCTGACTATTGTAGTTTTAGGTTCTTACCTTATATGTTATAATATCAATGAGTTCTCGGAGCTATGCAACAAGCTGCTAGACTAAACAATTTTCAATAGCTAAGCATTTTATGGGAAGAATAGTGAATTAAAAGGAATTATTGGAGACAAACAAGCTATTCTTTGGGACCCTAAATCAAGCAAACGGTGTGGTAATGAAAATGCAGAATAAGTCCAACAGGTTCCTTTCCAGTTCCACACTACAGCATCCAGACGCAGAAGAGAATTGAAGGATTTTTGAGCTTTCGTGTCAGAAAAAGGTTAAGTGGTCTGGGTTAGAAGACTGAGTGGGGAGGTGCAGGGTCAAATTGCAATAGCTGCACACAGTAATCGGAAGAGTCGGGCACCTCTACCTTGTAACCAGACTGCTTCAATTAAGTACACATAGCGCAGCTACGCAAAAGGTCTTCTTGTTGCGTGCTGGGCTATTTCCTTTTCTTGCAGCAACAAAATGCCAATTTGAAAAGATTCTGACAGGCTGTTCCGTCTAGTGAGTATGACAGAATGGTTAATTATGTTTCTAGCCAGACTAATATGTACCATGCAATCAATAATGTCACAAGAGAATATTAGTCCCTTTAGGGCATTGCTGTAAATGGATTTTTGTCATCATCATCATCTTCTTCTTTTTTAGGAAACTGGTTCAGTTACATTCTGTATGTTTCTTTAAATCATTCTGATCAACAATTTAAAGCAGTTTGGGATAAATGTCAATTTAACGTGCTGTTTTATGGCCTTGGTTTTTCCCCGCCCCACTTTCTTTTCCTTTCTCCTTAATAGCTTTATAATGGTTTCATTTAGAATTATTTCCACTTCTAAAAGCACCTTTATTTTTGATTTGCCTAAATTGCCATGCGTGGAGCGTGGTTGAAGTAGCAGTTGGATTTTTTCAAAGAGAGAAGGCTATCCCTGACAGAACAATGTAGGTAATTGACAAAGAACTTTGTTGTCAAACAGTTACAGTTGCCATGGACATAATAATATGGGACACAAACCGCAATAGGAAGGAAATACAAAACTAAACCTCCTAAAAATATCTACTCAACTCTTTCATCTACCAGCACAAACTTGCTACTACTATTGCTTTACAATACAAATTAAAATCATAACTCCGGTTACCTCATTTCAGATATTTGCTTCATTTACTTTTGTAGGTTTTTCTGGTTATTTGGTTGTTTCATTTCAGTTATTCAGTCCAATAACTGATTATCTCAACTGAAATGACTGGAACAAAACATTCTTGCATAAAAAAATCTACTATTCGTTTTGCCTCTAATTTGGATGGACTACCGAAGTAAGAAACCCAATTGGTCCATGATGTGTAGTTCAAATAGCTGAAAAGACAAAGGATAATATCCAAGTTCCTTTCCCCAGAAAATCTTAGTACAGCTTACAAATGGATCAGATGATAAACTCTTATGGAGCCCAGTCGAGGATGTGAATTGTCACAAGAGAAGTGAAGCAGACAGGGGTATGGACAGGGACCTCTGTCTACTGTGTTTTCCTCATTGACAGCAAGAGAGAAAACACAGTGAACACAGGTCCTTGGGTATAGACCCAAATGCAGTTAGAGCCAGTACAGCCTAGTGGACCAAGTGTCAGAGTTGGACCTGGGAGATGAAGATTAAAATCCCATTTTAGCCATGAACTCACTAGGCACAATCCTATGCCGTGGGCCCTCTGTCCACCCACACAACGCACAGAGTACACACATGCACACACACAGGACACCTGCACACAGTAAGCGTGCAACCCAGGCTGAACCCAACCCCGCACCCATGCACCCTGCCTACTTCATCACCTGCTCTACACACAACGCTTGTCAATCCTCCAGACCGTGGGGTACCTGGGTGCATGGTTTTGGGTCGCCCCAGGTTGCGCACTTGCTGAACACAGATGTCCTGTGTGCATGGGTGCCATGTATGCATGCATTGTACGCGCTGTGTGTGTTGCTCAGGTGGGCAGCACACACACGGCATAGGATTGTGCCCACTGACTCTCAGCTTCCACCCCATTCGTAAAATGGAATACCTACTGTAGCAGGGTGTGGTTTGGCAGTAGTAAAAACCCAGGTGCTAATAGCAGTGAAAGGACCACACCTGGCTCGCACTAAGGAAAGCATAGGCACTGTTTTTCAGAGGACAGTGATTAACAGACAACACTTGAAAAGGCTTCCAAGTTATATAAGGAAGTCAGTTGAGGAGGAGATTGTGTGAAGGAAGGATCTGGGAAGCTCCTGGAAAAGGAAAGGCACTTCAAAACCTGAGATAGCCCTAGGAGGAGGATAAGGGGAAACCCGGATATCCAGGTGACATCTATTTGGTGTATAAATAGCCAGGAGGGTCTGGTGAACTGTGTAAACCCTATGGGGACCCATGTTTGTTGGAACAAGCCCCTAACTGGAGGACTGGGCTGGCTGTAGGAGAGGAAAGGAAGCCAGACTACAAATACCTGTTAGATAGTGTCGTTCTGGAGACTTTGGGACAATAACCAAGAATGTCTTCCTGATAGACCTTGTGATGACACTAGAACTCCCATGATCTTTTCTCCATAAGAGACAAATAATGTATCTATTTTCCTGAAGCATTTTGTGCAGTCAAGTCAGAAAGCTAGAGTTCTGGGTACATGCAGCATATGTAAAATTACCTCAGCCTTACTTTTATGTGGCCTTGGAAAGAAAACAGGGAGTGAACTTATCTCGTTCGCATGGAAGGGAGTCACCAGTTTAGGTCTGAAAGCTGGATCAGTTCGAATGGCCACCTTTTCTTTATGAAATGTAAGATAAGGGGGGAGGGATGTTCTCAAATCTGCCCACGCACTCTCCTGGCAGAGGTAATAGCTATCAGGAAAACTACCTTCAAATTAAGATATTCTAGCAACATTGCAGCTAATGGTTTGAAGGGTGATGCCATGAGGTTGGAGAGAACTAGTGATAAGTCCCATTGAGGAGCAGATTCAATGACCAGTGGGCACATGTTTAGGCCTTTCCAGAAAGACCTAATTATGTCATAACAGAACAGAGGCCTTCCTTGTACTTGAGAGAGATTTGTTGACAACACTGCCAGGTGTACTTTGATGGACAACAGAGAAAGACCTTCTGTTTTAAGTTGGAGGAGATAAGCAAAGATTTGCAATAATGGTAAGTTCTGAAAACTGATTACTTCTGAGTAAACCATATTGTAAATCTTTTCCACTTTCCTGCATATGTTTTCTGGGTGAATTGTTTCCTAGCATTCAGGATAATTGTTTCCTCATGTACCAGGAATCCATATTGTGTGTCCATGGGTCGACAAACCAGGCTGTCAGATGAAGAGCCTTGAGGTGCTGATGCAGGATCTGTCCTGCTGGGAGAGGAGATCGTCTTGCAGTGGAAAGAACCATTTTTCCTTTGCCATGTTGTATTGATATCACTCTGTGAACCACCCTGAGCCTCTGCAGGAAGGGTAGCATATAAATTTGACACAATAAACAAACAAGCAAACAAGGTTGTCTTGGCTAGGCCAGGGCTATTAAGATGAGACAGGATTTGTCCTTCTATGCTTTGTACAGTACCTTGGGAAACATAGTGAAAGGTGGGAAGGGTATAATGAAGGTGCATCAACCTGCCTATTGCAAATGCATCTGAAAGTGAGCCTGGGGCCATCCCTCTTCTGCTGCAGAAACATGGGAGCTTGTGGTTGGATGCATTTGTGAAGAGATCCAACAATGAAATTCCCCATGGAGAGAAAAGTTCTTCCACGATCTCGTTGCATGAAGTCCAGTTGTGTCTCTCCTCAGCTATTCTGCTGAGATGATTGGCAAATTGGTTCAACTCTCTAGACAGATGGACAACCATCAGTGTTATATGGTTTCTTATACACCATATCCAGATTTTGTTGCCTCATCTGACAGTTGAGGGGACCTGGTTTCCCCTTGCCTGTTGATGTACCACATCATGGACATACTGTCTGTGGTGATCTGCACCACAGATCTGATACACAATGTGAGGTGTCCCTCTCAAGAAATGGCGAGGCAATATCCACCACAATCCTGCAATGACAGTCTGGAACAGTAAGGCATTTCCCCACAGGATATATTTCTGGATCGTAGTTGTCTCTCAGCCAGTGGTGTAGTGTTTGTATGCGGAGCTTTTCATATGGGGTCCCCATCATTTCCGATGCAAGTACTCCTAACAGCCCAAGGAAGAACTTGATATTCTACTTTGGAGATACGCAGACTTGATGTGTCTGTTATTGTTGAATCTTTCGCTGGGAAGAAAGTCTTGTCCAGTTGTAGTATCTATAATTGCGTCTATGAATGGCAGTATTGTACTGCTCATAAGCATGACGTTTCTAGGTTCACAAGACCCAGTTTGTCTAGGGTCATGTACATGAGCACATGTCTTCGTCAGACTGCTGACAAGAGCCAGTCATCAAAGTAGGGGTATATTGTTGTGTCCCTCTTCCGAAGCTCTGCTGCTACTGCCACCATGCATTTTGTGAAGACCCTCGGGGCCAAGGTTAGGCCAAACAGAAGAATGGTATATTGAAACATCTTCCATCTAAAATAAAATGGAGAAACTTTTGTGACACCTTCTAATGCTCATATGAAAATAAGAGTCCTTGAGGTCAAATGAAGCGAGCCAAGTATTTTTCTGTAATGCTGGGAGTATAGAGGATAATGAGACCGTACAGAACTTTAACTTTCTAATGAATGTACTGAGGTTTCAGAGGTCCAAAATCAGGAATAGTACCCCTTAGGTATAAGGACGTATCTGGAGTAAAACCCTCTTGCATGGTTCTAAAAATGCTACTTCTTCTACAGCTCCCTTTCATATTGGAGCCACAAGGAGTGGTGAAGCGTCACAGGCCCTGCCCCCATGCTCCATGCAGCGCCGGAAGGCAGTGCTTCGCTAGCCCCTTGTTGTGGAGGTTGCTGGGCAACGCTGGGTCCGATGCTGCGCCGGCGGGGGGAGGGGGGCGGCCCCACCACAGGGTTTGATGTCAACCCCAAATTCCCCCTTCCCCGTGACAGATAGGAGGAGGAAGATGGGTAGTAGTGAATTCTGGTCATATGAACTACCCCTTGTGGTCTCACTGTTTGACATGTTTCTTTTATTTTTGCTAATGTGTCATCTCTCATTTTTGCAAATAGATCATACCCATTGAATGGGAGGTCCTCGATATGGACCTTATTTTCAGGAGTTACAGTTGTGAAGCGCAGCCATGCAGGTCTTCTTATTGTGACTGTTAAGGCCACATTATGGATGGCACAGTCTGCTATATGCATAGCCACAGCCAGCTGAAACTGAGCTACTTCGGAGTCTTCGTTCTGATGTACGAGTAGTTCAGCAGGATCATCTGTGGTGGTTGATTTTGCCCAAAGCTGGTACCGATAGTCACACATTGCTGAAATGGAATCTAATGCTCTCAGAGCCAGTGTGGCGGAGGAGAAAGCCTTCCTATCTGGAACAACTAGATGTCATCCTTCTCTATCAGCTGGTTATGTTTGTATCATCCTTAATCTCAGCCTGTTAGTTGCTGCTGCAACTACCAGGGAGTTAAGATAATGTAGGTGATAGAATTTGGATCCCCCTTCTGACGGGATTGAGTAGAGAGCATCAGCTAGGTTATTAGAACACAATGGGGATAAAGGGTTTTCCCAACCCTTTCTTACTCAGGCTGCTGCATGGCTCCATAAGCTCTTCACGTATTGGGACCATAATGTGTTCCCCTTTCGCCTCCACCCAAAATCCCCCAAACTGCTACTAACGACTTGTCTTTTTTATAACCTTAGTAGGTATCTGGGTCATAGCTGTTGACAGTCGTTGAAGCGTATCTTCGAAGGTGATGTTGACCTCTTCAGATACCAACATGGCCAATGGATCCAAGACTGTATCACTTGGGGTGGGGGGATCTACAGTTTCATCTGAGTCAGATAATGGTGAAGACATAGAGGAGGTGTTCTTTTAAAAGTCCATATTCTTTGAAGAAATTCCTTTTGGAGCTGTCCTTGGTGCTGCTTCTGGGAATAATCTAGCTGTTGTTCCACTAGGACTTTCAGAAAGGGAGCTCCTGGAGTTAGTGGGGGTGGCTGTGGTGGCAAATGCTCTTGGACTATCAGTACCGGTGGTGCCAGTACCGAGGTAATATATCCCAGCAGCACCACTGGTACTGATGGTGGCGTCTGTGCTGTACGTGGAGCCCTCATGGTTTAGGGTTAATTTTTTCTTTATATGTTGTGGTTGCTTCCCTCTGGAAAGTTCAGGGGCTGTCTCCATGGTGAGGGATCAAGATCTGGAATTGGGGGGGATCCATCACTGGGGGTCCTCCATAATCCCTACTTGGAGAACAGCCTCTTCCTCATCTGAGAGGGAAGCCACAACAACTGCATCTGGAGAGTGTGCTGCTCGTATAGTAATAGTCTGCTGCCTCTTTCACCAAAGGGATTCCACCTCCCAGTCCAAGTCAAAATATGGATCATAACAACAGTCCCTAAAACAGTGTTAACCATGCCACAGGGGCTAATTTAGGTGCCGAGACTGCCTTCGGTATTCCCAGTGTCATGAGGAATGCCAGTGTGGAGAGCTGTAGTGAGGGGAATGTTGATATGGATGCTCCCTGTGCCATAGTTCTTCATATGGCACATGCTGCTCTTGGTGCCAAGCATCCTCATAAGGTATGGGACGCTCTTAGTGCCGTGAATCAACATGTGGAGTAGGCTGCTCCGGATTCGTACAGTGCTGGCTGTTCTCAGTGTCATGGATTCTCCTGCGGTGTGGGCTGTTCCCGGGGCCATGTACCATGGGTCCTGTATAACTCTGACTCATTGTGTGGTGCAGACTCGTTCCAATGTCAATCAGGATCAGGCTCCAGGGAAGGTGAGTGTGCTTTCCATGGTGCTGGCTCCTCCTCCGAGGTGTCTGCGTAAGTCGGAGGTGGAGGCTTTTGCTTCCTTGCTCTTTTCTTTTAGGTGGGGGCGGCAGTCTGATGTTAGAGACTCCTCAATTTCCATGATCATCTCCAAAAACAAATGAGGTTACTTCCTCACTGGTTCTTGTAACCCTTGATCTTTTTCAGGCACCTTGGGCAGCTCTGATGGGCCAGCCTCCTCCAGACTGCATCTGCTGTTCAGCACCCTGTACAGGCTAGGTAGGCTGCCTCATTTTTAGCAGTGGGACAGGAAGGGGGGGCACAAGTCCTCATGGGGCTGTAACCGATCTTCATCTCTGCCCTGAGAAGCCCGTTTAAGTGAGGTGGTCTTGGAGCCTCATGCTCCCATATTTTAAAACCAGAGCACAAAAGGGTTACACAAGCCTTCCAAACCTATCTGTACATGTGCGTCATCAAGACACATCACTGGTGATCAGAGAGCGGGACTACCAAAGGACATTGTGTGCACCTCTTGAAGCCCAACTTTTTCACGGCAGGCGCCACCATAGCAGTCAGCCTGTGACACGCCCAGCAGCCACGAGTCCCAGCGCCCGGCCAGGGACACGGTCAGGGGAACCCCAGGCACTGAGACCCCCTCGGATGCGCGAGACCCTGTGCCCCGTGCTTACCTGGGGGGACGAGGAGGAGGAGAGGAGACGAGACACCCAGCGGTCGCGCTGATGCCGGGCAGCGAGGGAGCTACAAGGGAGTGGCAGCACAGGCTGACATCATCAGGCAGCGCCAGCCCCCAGCCTGGCCGAGCACGCAGACAAGGAACGTGGAGGCCAGGGCTTCAAAAGGTGGAAGTGGCAGTGAACAGAAAGAAGGACTGGAGACCGCGGGAAGAGCAGCAGGGAAGTACCCGCGATCTCCTAACGGGGGAGGGAACCAGGGTGTTGGGGGGCCCATGATGTAATGTGGCAGGGATTGAAGGCCCAGGGAACCTAGACCCGGCTAGGAGGGAGGGGGAGGGTGAACCAGGCATACGCCTGCGGAGGCTCTCCCGTCCCGAGGGCCGGGTGACGTGACGTCCCCTCGTAGGGACCCTCCAGAGAGAAAGGGGGCAACCCGACCCCACCGGCGCCGAATATGGAAGCTGGTGGGGCACAATTGTAGGGGGCGTGCCACACAGCCCTACATCATTATCTAACTATATCACTCTAATTAAATCTAAAAACAAACTATCTAACTAAATCTAATGTCTAATCTAGATAATAACAGTAGGAATGTTTTATTACAGGGAAAGAACCTGCTACAAGCTGTTGTTCCGGAGTTCACCAGCAGCGGTCGGAAGGAACTGAGGCGAAGAGGCTCTGCCTCCACCCTTTATACTTCCACTTCTTGCAAGGGAGGGAGGGGAAGAGGACTGGAGCCTCAGCTACCAGAGGTTTCTATTCTGGAAGCTTATACAAACTGCACAGAAGAGACACGCTCTTCCCAGAGATACCCAAAGTCTACACATAATCCCATGAGCAAGAATCACAGAGCCACTCAAAGAAGAACCTGAAGTTTTCCATGATTTTCCCATGATCCAAAATTGCTATTTTTAATTTTAAAACAAATTTAGCCACCTCTTCTTCCTTCACCCACTACTTTTTCCCCCACCCTGACAGCAGAATATCCTTAATTCTGGTTCAACAAACCTCCTCCCTGACTTCCTTCCTCTTGTCTGTGTTAGTTGAGGTCTCATTCCCTACACACACACCATTCTCCCCTTGCTCCCTTCACCCACTTCCCACACTTCTGTTGCTTTCCTCCTCTCTCTCCATCTTGTTCTTTATTATTTTATTATTATTAACAAACATTTATATAGCGCCAGCAGTGTACATGGCACTTTACAAAGTAATAAAATAGACACGGTCCCTGCCCCTAGGGCTTACAATCTGAG
>QEPC01007581.1:255680-268236 GCA_003113815.1 Sphenodon punctatus | reverse complement strand
CCGCTGGTCGGTGGAGCTTGGGGTGGCAGGAAGGCCAGCCCCAGGAGAGTCGTGGTGTCCTCAAGCGATGACAGCCGAGGATGCTGGGAGCGTATGCAGACGAGTTCTAACCCTCTTATCCTTTTTGGAAATTCTATGTACCTCACAGTGGAGCAAGTTTTTTGCCAGCTACACTCCTTCTCACCCCCACCCTCCTCAATTACCTCTGTGCCCCACTGCAGCACCCACCCCACAAATTGAGAACCATTACAATGAGTCATTACCCTCACCCTCTTCTGGTCCCTCCCAGAGAGCCACCCATTATTTATTTGGAGTACTCAATGAAACAAAAAAAGGCCTCTTTCTGTCAGTTGCTGTACAAACATTTATTAAAGCAACAGTCCCTGCCCCTAGAGCTTACAATATCTCTTGCAATAGGTAGTCTAAAAATTCACAAAGGGAGATAGAAAACAAGAAAGAAGTAGAACAATCCCTGCTAATCCAATGAGCCGTCAAGGCAATCTGTACTTTTTAAATGACCAAACAGGATGAAGGTCAGCTTGGCCTGACCCTTTAAGCACAGGTCTCCTGCATCCTGTAGTTTCTCATATGGCTTGGCAGAGCCATTATATTCTATAGTCAGGCATTTTGTGTGTGATTTGACGGATTGTATGAGCAAAGCAGAGAATAAAAAAGCAGTGTAAGAACAAGGATCACAGTGGAGCTAGTAGGGGGCTGCGTTTCGACTGAGGTGATCTTAATCACCAGCAGGAAAGCCCATTGCTCACCAGGACAGGTATTAATAAAATAATATTCCGTTCCCCTGCATATGGCAATTTTCTGTGATTCACAGCATCGAGGGTGATTAGAAGCAAAATTGAGAAATATGTGTTTACTATGTTTCTGAGCTTGATAGAAAACAAGCACACAGACCATTAACTGTAGACGCAGGATTAAGACAACAGAATGCTCTCTAGCCGTGATAAACGGCAACTGATCGCCGATATAAATATGTATAGACAGCACAAATCTGCACAGCAAATGAGGATTTCGACTGCTATTACAGGCTCTCTCCATAAATATTTGACTGGCGTGGGAGTAGCTCCGCTTTCAAATGATTCCCTTCTCTCCATGTTGCATAGGCCATGGTAAATGTGCTTGTGCACAAGGAATAAATAGGAGGAAAATGAAGACACTGTGTCTCAAATCAACAATCAAAACCAGCATCACTTCTCCCAATGTTCTAGGAATAAATTGTATTTCCAAATTCAGATATTTATTTTATTTTTTAAGCCAGAGGGCCCAACTTGTGATTGCCTATATGACATGGACCTTGAGGTTTCACCCAGCAATACCGGTTGGAGAAGGCATCACTTTTCTTTCCCGATAGATTACTTGTTTATTTATTTATTTTAATCATTTTATACTCTGCCACTCAGGGCGGCAGCTCAGGGCGGCTTACAATGTCTAAAACAAAAAATATAAAAATATTATAATTTAAATACCAGTATAAAATTAAATCAATAAATATGAGTATAAAATAACAAATATAATATATTGTAAAAGCAGTAATGCAGACAAAGGGGAATGACAGAAAAATATTAATAAAATAAAAATAAATCAACATAAATCAAAATCCACCCACCCTAACCCTCACCCCTCCACCCTACCCGTCTCCCTCACCGAAACCCTGATGGAATAGCCAGGTCTGACAGTATTGTTGAAAGTAGGGGAGGTCCGGGACCACTTGGGTCTCCGCTGTGAGGGAGTTCCACAGCTTTGGCATGGCCACCGAGAACGCCTTCTCCATAGTCGCCTGAGATACCCAGGTGACACTCTTCAATCCACTTCAAGAAGGGCAGTTCCAGTCAACCGCAGGGGTCGATTCGGAACCCGTAGGGTGAAGCGACAGCACAGGTAGGTAGAGGCTAGGACGTATAGGGCTTTAAAAGGTAAGCACCAACACCTTGAATCGGGCCGAGAAGACTATAGGCAGGAAGTGCAAACAATGGACCACCCGTGTAATGTGCTCCCAGCAGCCCAGCCCCATAAGGAGATGGGCCACCACATTCTGCACCAGCTGCAGTCTCCAAACCATCACCATGGGTAGCCCCACACAGAGCGAGTTACAATAGTCCAGTCTTGAGGTGATGAAAGCATAGATGCAGATGTAGTTGGCGAAATGTGCTCCTCATCACAGCCCCCACCTGGACATCCAGGCAGAGCTGGGAATTGAGGAGCACTTCCAGATTACAAACCTGGGGAACCAGTGGAAGGTGAACCCCGGCAATGATGGGGGATGTCACACCCACCACCTTCCCCCACTAGCATCACCTCCATCTTGTCGGGATTCAGCTTAAGCTGACTTGCCCTCATCCAGTCCCCCACAGCCATAAGACATCAGGTAAGCACCAAGACTGCCAGGTCTCGGTCAGATGAAAAGGAGAGGTAGAGTCGGGTATCATCAACATACTGATTACGTCGAACACCAAACCATCTCACGACCTCGCTCTGTGGCTCACTGAACAGGAGAGGGTGATGAAAAATAATCTCCAAGCACGAGCACCACTCACTGAGTTCTCCCAGCCAGGAAGGAACACTCCCGCCCACCCCGGCACAGTCCTGCAAGCGAGTCACCAACTTCTCGTGGTCAATGGTATCAAAAGAAGCCAACAGATATAACAGGATCAGCAGGGTTGAGCGACCCTGATCCTATTCATAGCGAAGGTCGTCGACCAAAGCCACAAGCACAGTCTCAGTGCCATAACCTGGACGAAAGCCCGACTGTGAGGGATATAGAAATCTGATGCCGGGCTACTACCCATTCAATAACCTTCCCTAAAAAGGGAAAGTTAGAGACTGGCCAACAGCGAGGAAGTCAATGTCAAGCAATGGTTTTTTGAGCAGAGGCCACACCACCACCACAGATTAGTGACTATTCTTTAACCCAACAACTTGTGGTTGAAAAAGAGGAGTCTTTAGCAAAGTGGAGATGCAAGACAACAAAGGTAAGTAAAGCAGGTGCAATATTTGTGCTGATATTCAAATTTGACAGATTTAATAAATTCTACAGTGTAATTTCAAATTTGAACTGATGTACATTTCTGAAGTGTCCATATGATTGTTGCGTATGATTATGTTCAGTTGGGAACACTGGTTTCAATCCAAAAGTTCAAAAAAGCCTAATCAAAGTGAAAATAATGGAAGAAAAACCAAAGAGTAGCTCTGTTACTCTAATTTCTCAAAAGGACTGACTTGAAATATGAGCATGCATTACAGGAAGTAAATACTGGAACAGGATTCACAAATTCAAAAATGACTGTTCTTTTCAGTTCTACTCTTAAATCCAGAGGCCTAACCATGCAGACATTCTGTAACAGTGCAGCTCCCTCATGGACATCAGATTTCAACATTATTACAATCTTTTTCTGTTTTAACCGGTTGTGTTTGTAGGTCATCCTCACTTGCTTTCTACATTATTTTTATAAGAATTTTGGTGTCTTGTGGAGAGAGACAGAACAGAAATGATTTATCACTGCAAACACCATTTTTGTACAAAAAAGAGTGAGAGAGAGAGAAAGAGAGAGCCCATTCGTCACCCTATGATGCATAAAGTTACTAGTTTTTGCAAGGATTTGCTTTGGTTCCTGTATGGGAAAGCTCCCTTTGGTTCTTTTGCTACTTCCATATAAACTTTATGTTCGATAGTTCTAGAATGTACAAAGAGGACAAAAATTCACTGTGGGAAATACCAAAAGTGGTGAATTGACTAAACTTGTCCCAAACACAAACTTCTTGTGAAAATTTGGAGAAGTCCTCAAAAGGATGAAAATTCCCATCCATTTGGGAAGAGGCAAGAGCCAATTTGTTCCAGTACTAGTTAGCAGGGGTGTGCTAGGGTTGAAACCCGTCTCGCTGGTCTCGCAAGTTCTCCGCTGTCCCCCATTTTGCCTCAAGATGAAACTAGAAACACCACCTTCTCACCGAGAACCGGCGAGACTTCGAAGAGCGGGGAGCAGCAGAGCCCCCCGGAGGTGAACACGGGGTGGGGCAAGGCAAGCCCCCATAGCATCTCCAGGGCATGCGTGACGTCCCTGCCAGGCAGGGGAAAAACAGGGAAAGCAGGAAAGGATTAAAGATTTACTTACCTCCCTCCAGAGTCCATGGGGCGGGGGGTGTTTCCCCTCCCAACACCCCAACACTCGGCACCACTGCAGGGGGAGGGGATTGGGTTCCGAAGCTCCTTGCCGCGCTGATGGGCTTCTCGGAGCTGCAGTTTAAAAAGAAAGGGGGGGGGGAGGGGGAGAGCTGGAGAGGAGAATGCACAGAGCAATGCTCCAGCTCTGGGTGCCCTTTTCAAAGATAGCACCGGCAGGCTCAAGCAGTTGTTCTGCACATCCTCAGTCCTGCAGGCATCATCTTTGAAAAGGGTGCCTGCAGGGCTGAGTAGGTGCAGAACAGCTGTTTGACCCTGCCGGCACTATCTTTTAAAAGGGTGCCCAGGGCTGGAGCATTGCTCTGCGCATGCTCCAGCTCTTTTTTCCCCCCTTCTTTTTAAACTGCAGCTCCAGGAAGCCCAGCAGTGTGGCAAGAAGCATCAGGACCCAACCCCAGTCCACAGCAGTGCGGAGTAGCAGGGGGTCAGGAGGGGACTCCCCCATGGACTCTGGAGGGAGGTATGTAAATCTTTAATCCTTTCTTGCCTCCTCCCTCCCCCACAGGTACTCAGGGGGTTTGTCTTGTCCCCTGATCACCTCCCGGCCTCCCTGCCCATTCCCCCTGTGATAATTCATGAGATTTGCAATAGGGGGGCGAGAGCTCCCGAACTCTCGTCCCCTTGTCTTGAATCTCGTGAATTGTTGTGAGATTTTTAAAGGGGGCTCCTTTCAGCCCTGGGGTGTGCATTTCATTTTCGTTATTACAATAACGAAAACAAAATAGGGATTTTTTTGTTTTCGCTAGTGAATAATGAAAATGAAAGACCATAATGAAAAAGGGGGGGGGGATGTTTGTTATTATGAATCAATACAATAGGAAAACCCTGAGAAACACATTTGTGGCTGTAACTTCCCGGGGAGACGGGCGGGCGGCGGGCCCAATGCGGCCGCTGCGGCGGGCCGGATTCGCCACGGCCAGACGTTACTTTTGTTGGGTCCCCGCTGGGGATCTCTTTGACCACGCTTCCCGGGACATTCCCCCCGCTAGCCCGGGAAGCGTGGTTCAAATTGACCCCATGCGGGTATTGACCGTGGCGAACATCTGGCGGCCGCCAAACAGACGTTCGAGACACATTGACCACAGGTGGGAATTCACCGTGGTTCACTGTGATCTTGTAACGTCTGAAAATACCCAAAGACTAACAAAATAGAATGAAAACGAATGACATTTTAAAATCAAAATTAATAACAAAAACAAAAGAGAGTTACTGTGCACATCCCTACTAGTTAGGCTCAAAAGAAAACATATATGTGAGGCCAAGATGACTGATGATATCTTCCTGGGAGTATGCCTCTGTGCATTGTTATGCTACTGCTGCCTCTGCACTCAAGCTAAATAAGGATTCCTCTTTCATATCCTACAGGTCAAAAGGACCTTTCACTAAGACGTTAGCTTACTGGACACTTGCTTAATGGAATACCTCTTTTATAATCCAGAGCCCAAAACTTGCAAGGTCCAATAAGGGACACTTTATTGGTATTCGTCATGTTTGGGAAATTTGTTTTCCTTTCACACAAGATGGCATGCACTCCATGCGAAGCCTATTTATGAATGTTATACAACTTGCGTAGTTTAGAATGAATCTTCAACCCTCATTGGAGAATGGACCTTTGAGTACAGCAGTCATTTCTGGAGAGAGTCCTACTTTACCTAAAAACTTGGTTGGAACGGACGTCGAAAGATCAACTCCGGTAATCATCCATTAGTCATTGCACAGAACCATTAAAAATAGCAGAGTAGTGGCACTTAATTGGGACTTCGACAAATTGGAAGAGCCACTTAAATGGGACAAACTCTAAAAGACTGTTCTTCCCAATGCCATCTGTGTTGTTTAACTGGAACTTTTTAAAACTGGGATACAATATTCTCAAATGATGAACCAATATTTGTTGAATGTTGACTGTTCTTGAATGGTTCCGCTCATTCCTGGCTGGAAGACCTCAGCAAATGGTGCTTAGGGATCATTTTTCATCTCCCCATGACCTCTCGTATGGAGTCCTGCAGGGTTCCATTCTGTCCCCTCTCCTGTTCAACGTGTATATGCATCCACTGGGCAAGGTCGTGAGGAGCTCTGTAGTTCGGTGTCATCAATATGCTGATGACATCCAACTCTGTCTCTCTTTTTCATCCGACCTAGACCTCGCAGTTTTAGTGCTTACACGATGCCTGGTGGCTGTGGGGGACTGGATGAGGGCGAGCCGACTGAAGCTGAATCCTGACAAGATGGAGGTGATGCTAGTGGGGAAGGCAGTGGGTATGGTGTACCCCGTCATTGATGGGATTCGCCACCCACTGGTTTCCCAGGTTCGGAGTCTGCAAGTGCTCCTTGACTTGCAGCTTTGCCTAGATGCCCAGGTTGGAGCTGTGGCAAGAAGCGTATTCCGCCAATTACATCTGGTGCAACGGCTTTGGCCATATGTCTCAAGATTCCAACCTGTCCACTATCATCCATGCTTTCATCACCTCAAGACTGGACTACTGTAATGCGCTCTATGTGGGGCTGCCCATGGTGATGGTTCAGAGACTGCAGCTGGGGCAGATTGCGGTGGTCCATCTTCTTATTTATTTATTTCCATTTATATGCCGCCCCCTATGCCTACAGCATCTCGGGGCGGCTTCCAACATAAAATAAACAATATAAAAATCTACACATATTTTAAACAATTTTAAAATACCCCCATACAAAAATTTAGCCCACCCTACCCTCCCCACCTCTGAAGGCCTGGGAGAACAGCCATGTCTTGCAGGCCTGATGGAAGGCCAGCAGACTCAGGGCCAGTCGTGCTTCCTCTGGGAGGGAGTTCCACAGCCAGGGCCCAGCCACCGAGAACACCCTCTCCACTGTAGCCCCCCGCTTTACGCGGGGGACCTCCAAGAAGGCGCCTCCTGTGGACCGGAGAGTCCATCCTGAGTCACGGAGGGGGAGGCGGTCCCTGAGGTATCCAGGTCCAAGACCATACAGGGCCTTATAGATCAATGTCAACACCTTGAACCTGGCTCAGCACATTACAGGCAGGCAGTGGAGCGCACGGAGCACTGGTGTTATGTGTTCTCGGCGGCCCCTCCCTGTTAGGAGACGGGCCGCTGCATTCTGCACTAGCTGCAATCTCCGAGCCAGCGTCAAGGGAAGCCCTAAGTAGAGTGCGTTACAGTAGTCCACCCTCAAGTTGATGAAGGCATGGATCAAAGGGGACAGGTTACCAGGAGCACATAACACTGGTGCTCCATTCTCTGCACTGGCTGCCTATAGTCTTCAGGACCCGAAGGTGCTAGTTCTTACCTATAAAGACCTATATGTCTTGGGGCCACATTTATCTGCATGATCACCTCTCTCCCCATGCTCTAGATCAACCCCTGTGGTCAACCGGAAGCGCCCTTCTCGAAGTCCCCCAGATATTCTGGGAGGTGACGATGGAGAGGGCATTCTCGGTGGCTGCACTTTGGCTGTGGAACTCCCTCCTTCCTGGCAGAGGCCCAGGTGGCCCCGGACCTCTCCTCTTTTCAACGTCAATGCAAGACTCGCCTGTTCCGCCAGGCTTTTGGCAAGGGAGACGGGTGAGGGTGAATTTTGCTTTTATTTTGGGTGGTAAGGGTGGGGTATTTTATATATTTTGAATTTTATGCTCTTGATATCCCCTTTCCTCTTTAGTTGGGAAGCATGTTTTTCCCCTTTCTCCTTTTCCCCAGGAAAATTCATGCTTGGGCCATTAATGGGTACACTCTGTGCCAGGAGAAATCCTTCAAATATTTGGGTCTATATTTTATGGGATCTGGGAAATGGACTGCGCATCTTGAAAAGATGCAGGCACGTGCCAAAGGTGATTCCTTTGCTATTCTAAGGTTCTTTGCCAAAACTGGCTTGACAAAATCCAAAATGGCTATAGCCGTTCTAAACAGCAAGATTAGGGCGCAGATGCTGTACGAAGCTGAGTTGTGGGCTCATCTCTTGCCATTGGACTGCAAAATCGATGCTGTTCAAATCAAGTTTCTTCGTAAGATTCTGAGAACTCCTAGTGGGACACCAAATGCAGCAGTAAGGTTGGAGACAGGACAGTATAGCTGGAACCTTCATGCATGGAATAGTGCACTCAAATTTTGGTTTAAGTTACAGAATCAGGCAAATATGGGATTATTCTTCTTTCTTTTAGGTGATCCCTTCAAAAGCAGATGGCAAGTGGCAATAGAGGAGTACCTCGAGAAGCTGGGTTTTTCTCAAAATTATCTAGCTTCTAAAGACCAAGGGGCCACTCAAGCTGAGGGTCTTGTTAGGATTAGGGATATTGCCCATCAAAACGATATAGCTCGGGTAAGGGTTATTCCCCATTTAAGGGATTTTCGATGTTGCTGTTTTAACCCACAGGGAGAAATGGCTAGGTATTTAAATTCTCCAATTTCGCAAAGGGGAAAATATTTGTTATATTGTGCTAGGATGAATGCCTTGCCCTCCTATACATTGGAGGGCCGTTATAGTAAGTCCCATATTGTGACTGCCTCTGTCCTTTTGACCGGTTGGATGTCGAGACTCCCCAGCATATCTTATTGAGTTACCACCTTTTATGACTCACTGAGATCTCAGTACCTGACTATTTTTCTCCAAAAGTATCCAGGAAGAACTGATATGTGGCTTTTTCACGATCTTTTGTCAGATAACTCCACAGAGATATCCTTAAATGTGGCTAAATTTTTGAGTTCCGCATTTAAATTGCGGCAATTGTTTTTGACATCCAAATTGCCTATGCTGGAATAAACCTATGTTTAAGTTGAATGTCTCCCACAATCTATGAAGAGAATAGGCTGGGGCTGGATTTATTGGCATATAATTAAGATTTAAAATTCCTTTGGATGTTTTGTTTTTTTTAACTTATGTGGTGTTAATATGTTTTGGTATTGTCTATTTTTATGTTGTATGTTAGTTTCAGTTATGTGTTTTATAGCCTGACGTCGTAATACATTGACATTGAATTGAATTAGAATGTTTTTAGGTCTTTTGATTATATATTGTATACTTTATTTTAAGCCGCCCCAAGGTGGCTTTTGATAGATAAATAAATAAATAAATATTTCTCATGTTTAAATCAGAAAAACTACAGTTTCTCAAGGTGTCCTGATAAAGCAGCCTTAACTGTATTATTCATGCCTCCACAGTATAAACTTTGCAGAGTAGGTGAATCTACAGACAGTAGTACACACACACTGAGTTTATTTTTGGATGCTAAATGTCATTATTCTCTATGACATGACAGTGACCTTGCTTCAGAAAACGCTGTTTCTCCATGATTCAGAAACATTGTGATCTTTTTGCTCAGTCACAATTCATGAGTCTGCACAAGCTAGAATCTGACAAAAAGCAGATCTGATTGCAGTAAAACAGAACTTTTTGGCACAAGACTGGCTGAATAACTCAGCGCAGCTTCAACAAGGTAACAGAAGGACAAAGCAGTCTTGACAAAGTTAGAATCAAACTGGTATTTCTTCCCAAATCCAATCTGAATCACTGCCAATTTTTAAGGAGCTGGGTATGTTTTTGTCTTGAAACGATTGTGAATTTAATTAATGCACGTGCACGTAGTCATGTTGAAGTTCCAAGCTGGACAAATGTTACATATTTGGAATTGCAAATTTAAATTGCCATGCTCATAGGTGAAATCTGCATGCACTCTCAATAATCCTAATATACTGTAACATCATTTCTGTTGTCACTACTTTAATTGACAAATACAACGGGGGCGGGGGCTACATTTTGTTTGGGTTTGATTTAACACCATAAGAAGAAAAATTAGAAAATTTTAGATTTTCCTAAACTTAGAAAAAAATCCTGAACTAGGCAAAAATAAACTTGGTGACACTGAAATGTAACTGAATGTAAAGTTCTCAAAGAGTGTGAATCTAAATTCAAGCATTTGATACAAGAAAATGAACTTACATATCAGTAATTTGGATTTCTTATAGAGTGACTCTAGATTCAAAATGAATTTGAACACAAGGAATACAAGTAGAAATTCTCTCATTTATTTATATATTTCAATTTGTATCCCACCCTTTTCCTTAGGCTCAGGGTGGCTCACATTTCAACTTATTAACTTTAACAATTAACATTTAATCATTAACATTAAACTAATTAACTCAACTAGTAATCCTCACGACAACCCTCTGAGGTAGGTTAAGCTGAGAGATCTGTGACAGGCTCAAGGATACCCAGTGAGTTCATGGCTAAGGCGAGTCCTGAATGGGGGCTTCCCCCTATTTCCTGGTTATAGCACTGTGCTCTCAATCAGTACACCAAAATGGGCCTTTTCAAATAGACTGGGGGCCCCGCAGGTGCATGGGGTGGGTGGGTGTGCGACGTGGTGGGTGGAGATGGGTGTGGCGCACACCCATCTCCACTCACCTCCACACACGGAGATACCTCCATTTTCCCCAATGCCTCAGTGCGATGGTGATGGGTGGAGATGGATGGAGCGCAGGGCCGTGCACACATCTCCACCAATCCGCTGCAGCATTCCCACAGGCACCCTTCACCCACCTCCACTCAGTGAAACTGCGTGGAGATGGGTGGAGGCATCTTGTGTTAAAAAGCCCAATGGCTCTCTCTAGACACATTGACAGGGAATATGGGTTTTGTCCACCTAAAGGGGGCTCTACGGTAACAGTGGGTATTTCCAGATGTTACGAGATCAGTCAACCACAGTGAACCACGGTTAATCCCGTGGCGGGGCCAAAGTGCCCTGAACGTCTGTTCAGCGGCCGCCAGATGTTCACCACAGTCAATACCCACCAGGGGTCAAAATCAACCACGCTTCCAGACCTCCAGCCCGGACCATCCCCGAAAGTGTGGTCAAAGCGATTCCCACCAGGAAACAATAAAAAGTAACGTCTGAACGGCAACCACCGGCCGGAATCAAGCAAAATGATTCCCAGCCGGGGACAAAGCACACAACGTTGCTGCCAGGCAACCAGCAACAACACAGGCCGTGGAGGGAGATTTAAAGGGCACACAGCAGCACAGAAACTTGGCGGGATGGAGCAAGGCGGCAGAGAGAGGAGGACGGCAAGCAAGAGAGCAAGGCAGGAGGTAGAGGAGGTGCAGGCGGAGTAGGTGGTCATGCTGCACATGGAGGAGGTGGAGTGGCAGCAGCAGCCGCCGGGACAGGCCGCCCCGGGGACAACGACCGGGCCGGGGGAGGGGGCACCCCGGAAACAGGTAAGGGGACTGAAGGGGAGGGGACCCGGCAGCACAGGGGCACCCAGGGCAGAGGGCCGGCCAGCAGGAGGGGAGGACGGGGGCGGGCCACGGGACAGGGGCAGCACAGCAACCAACCACCACCCCTATGTCCCGCAGACACAGAAACGGGCCCTGGAGTCCGAGCCCCCAGAGGAGACGGGCGCTGCCCAGGCATATGAGGAGGAGGAGGAGGAGCAGAAGGGACCATGGGGGAGGCGGCCCTACCACAGAGGGGGGCAATGGGGGCTCAGGGAGACCCAGGACTTTATCCGCATCTGGGGAACTCTGAAGCATCAAATGGATCTTGCGCTCAATCAGCGCAACGAACACGTGTTCCGGGAAATCATGCGGGAAATGGAGGCAGCAGGACATCACAGGACCGTGGCACAGTGTCGGTCAAAGGCCAAGGAACTCAAGAGGGGGTACAAGGGCATTCGAGACAACAACCGGCGGTCCGGGCAGGGAGCCCGGACCGCCCCCTACTATGATATCCTGGACTGCATCCTCCACATGAAGGGCTCCATAGTAGCCCCACGCCTCGTGGGGAGCCCAGCTACACGGAGGGGCCCGTTTCGAAGGGGTCAGAAACAGACATCGAGGGTAAGCGAGCAGGTGGGAGGGGAGACGGAACCAGGGGCGAGGGGGGGAGGAGGAAGGCCCGCCCAAGGGGCAGGCCCCGTCCACCCCAGACACCCCAGACCACTGAACGGGGGCCCGGGGGGCCGTCCAGGCACACCAACAGCCCTCCTCCACCCACCCACCCATGTCCCCACAGGGCACGGTATGCCCCAGCACCAGAGACAGGAGGGCGAGGAGGCCAGTGGGGAATAGCCCCGGCAGCAGCCGGAGGGCCCAGATGAGGCACACCAGCAAGGAGTAGGGGGTCCCAGGGAGATCCCACGACATCGGGACCTCACTGCTCCTGCACGCTGGCACCGTGAGTGCCTATGTGATGGCAGCCACCCCTCCAGGCACCCTGCCTTCCCAAGCCCCAATGCTGGGCCCCTCGGTGCCCCCGCCACCTCCCCAACCACCCCAGCCTCTGCCATGCCAGCTGGGGCCATGCATCTGCCTCCCGGTCCCTGTAGTCCTCCGGAGGGAGCAGCCACTGAGGGGGGGCCCTCCGGCCCCAGGTCC
>QEPC01007581.1:214522-238842 GCA_003113815.1 Sphenodon punctatus | reverse complement strand
AGCACGAGCGAGAGAGAGCGCCAGCTAGATTGGCGGGCTGAGATCGTCTAGCCAGAGGCCGGCTGGCAGGCTTACAGTTCGTTTCCCAATGCCACCCTGCGTCATGCGGTCGCCAGTCAATCAGATAAGCCAGGCGAGGCCATCTAGTATGAGAGGGGGGCAGGGGGGCGCCAGGCATTGGGAGGGAGGGACAGCACCTCAGCAGCACAGCAGCAGTAGCCCAGATTGAGGAGGAGGAGCCCCGTCCCAAGACTGCCCCTAGCATGGGATGGCGTGTGCCACTGCACCATCAATCCTTGTCATGGGGCAGCTCGGGGAATCCCAGCAGCGGAAGGTTCACCTTGATGAACAACAACTGCTCCACCAACTTGGCCCCCAGTCTCAGGCGGTGCGGGGAACAGTGTCCCCCGCCATGGAGAACACCCGCTCGCTGGGGACACTCGTTGGTGGGCAGGACTGTATACCCTTGGCCACTTTCGACAGGGCCGGCCACATGTTGGCCTTGCGGGTCCAGTAGGCCAAGGGATCACTGCTGGGATCGATGCATGGCTCCTCCTCCAGGTAGGTCTCCACAGCTGCTGAAGCACCATCATACTCCTTCTGGTAGCTTTGCCTGGGAACCACCTCCACCACTGCCCTCAGCCACGCTGCTTGTCCTATTGTGGAGGACCCCATGCTCCCCAGAGTGGCCTGCACATAGGCCAAGCTGCTTCTGCTGCTGCTGGCAACAGGGGTGCTGCTGCTGCTGCTGCTGCTGCTGCTACCGCTATGGCTGGGGGCAGGGATAGACCCAGCTGGCTGAAAGGGGTGGCTGCTCCCACTCCCACCATCCCCAGGGATGCTGCATAGCCCGCTCTGCCCGCCGGACCCTCTCCACCAGGTCATGCTTCCAGTGCCTATAGAGCTGTGTCTGGCGTGCCATGCTGCCCTTGACCCTGGGCCCAGAATTGTTGCCAGGACATATTCCTCCCACCGCAGGAGCTCGTCAAACCACACTTTCTGCCCTGCCTTCAGCTGCCGTGCCAGGTCAACCGCCTCATCGGCCAGCTTCCTGCCCTCAGAACCACAATTCCTCCCCCTGAGAATCTCGTCCAGCCTCCTGTGGAGAGTCTGGACCAGAGGAGTCACCTGGTTGAGGGTGGCAGTGGAGCTGCTCACCGTCTCCGTCACGGCCAGGGACGGTTTGAGTACAAAAACTGTGTGAGCCAGGATCTCCCATTCCACCCCATCGTACCCTGGAGGAGCCCCACTGTCCATCACCAGTTGAACCTGATGCAGGGCGGCTTTCTTCTCAAGAAGCCGCTTGAGCATCAGGAAGGTGGAATTCCACTGTGTGGAGATATCCTGGACCATCTGGTGCACTGGGGAGTCTTGCTCGGTCTGCTTCGCCCGGAGGAGCTCGTTGCCCTTCACGTTCCAGTTAAAGAACCCGGCCAGCTTCCTCCCCCACTCGATCAGGGAGCTAAGGGTGCCTGCCACAATCCCCTTATCCTCCCAAGCCCAGAGCGGCCCCTACCACCACCTCTGCCACGTGCCCCATTGCTCACCTTACGGGCAGAAGAACAGCCTCTCTTACTTCCCTTCTCCATGTCTTCCAACTCAAAGAATGTGACAGGCAGCACACACTCTAAAATTAACTACAAACTAACACTATCTCTATCTATCTCTATAACTAACTAAATCCTACAACTATCTATCTATCCATACAATATTACACAGGGATTGGGGGGGGAGACACAAAGAACATAGGGAGGGGTACAAAACTGAAATGAAACCTAAATCAATCTAATCCTACTCTAAATAAATCCAAAAACTGCAGAAGGGAATCAGGGATGGAATATATAAATGGAGGGGGGGAGGATTCAATGGAGGATAGGGATAAAGAACACAGGGATGGGTAAAAAATAAAAATAACGCCTAAATCTATCAAATCTAATTTAAATAAATGATAATATGGAGGTAAATATGTGGGATGGGTGAAATAGGAAGAGAATGGCAATGGATTAGGAATAGGAAGGAACAAAAACTGCTGGGAGAGGGAGCCTTCTGAAAACGCCTGCTGTCAGGAACAGTGGCTAGCTCAGAAGGTGTTGGAAGGGGGGAAGGCAATGAGTTTTGTTACTTGCTGCGCCCACCTTACCACAAGCCCCACTGGCTCTGTGCAGCCAAGCCCGCCTCACATCCCCCATGTCCAATTGCAGACTGCGAAGCCAGTAGTCTGAGTAGAAAAGGGATGGTGATTGGGCATGCTGGCTGTTACTCCAAGCCTCTCCACTCATGGTGCCTGGAAGTCTGCTCCTCAGCTGACCCCCCATGTCAGGCAGGGGTCGCACTTCTCCCGCCCAAACTCATCCGAACTTGATCCGAACCAACCGAACTGTTTGGTCGTTTCACTGTTTGGATCAAGTTCAGGTTCGGTTAGTTCGGGTTCGGTCATCCGAACAGACCAAGTTCGGTCCGAACTCCGAACGTCCAAACCGCGTTCGTGCATCCCTATTGAATTTGCCTGCCATATGTAGCATGGGCCGTTACCTGATGGGTGGTGGCATTATCCCAGGCTGTGACTCGGAACCATCTCCAAGTCACAGCCCGGGCTAAGCGCCACCACCGACCAAGTAACGGCATAACTGGGTGTAAAGTGGGCCATCACGGATGATGGTCCACTGTACCTCCCCGTCTTGAATGGCAGCACTTCCAGGCAGCCACAGCAGCCATCATAGCAGCCACAGCGGCCATCATAGCAGGCTATCAGGGGAGACGGCTGTCGGAGGGGCAGGCCATTCCATGTAGCATGGGGGTGGGGGACGTGCAGATGTACGTCTGTGCGTCTCCCCGCTCCCTTCCCAGCCTAGCTGCCATAAAGTTTGTTCGGTAGCTAGGCTAAGTCCCGGACAGAGTGATGTCTCCTGCCACTGCCTGGAGAAGTCTATGGCAGCATTGGGAGCCGTCACATTAGAAAACACCGGACATCATTCTTGTTGGTTTGGGTACTTGGTTGACTATCCAAACTGAATTAGAGGTGGGGAGAGGAAAAGAAATGCTGGTGTATCCCAATCTGAATATTTTTATTTATTTTTTATTTATAAAATCATTTAATACCCCGCCCCTCCTGCTCCAAGCAGCCCGGGGGTGGCTTACAATGTTAAAACATATAGAATCAATAAAAACATAAAATACAATAAAAAGGGAAGGCACAAAACCAAACCACCCCCTCCCCCCATACACCCCATCTCCTTCGCCAAAAGCCAGGCGGAACAGCCAGGTTTTACAGATATGATAGAAGGAGGGGATATCCGGGGCCACCCGGGCCTCCACCGGGAGGGAGTTCAACAGCCTAGCTGCGGCCACCAAGAACGCCCTCTCCATAGTGGCCCCCCAGTCCACATGGAGGACCTCGAGAAGGGTGCCCTCAGCAGACCGCAGAGGCCGCTCCAGAGCACGGTGAGTGAGGTGGTCCCACAG
This sequence comes from Sphenodon punctatus, assembly GCA_003113815.1. Taxonomy (NCBI): domain Eukaryota; kingdom Metazoa; phylum Chordata; class Lepidosauria; order Sphenodontia; family Sphenodontidae; genus Sphenodon; species Sphenodon punctatus. Next base: position 235,380 of record QEPC01007581.1, on the reverse strand, counting down.
GTAAGTTGGGTCAAGGCCCATATAGGGCTTTATAGGTCAAAGCCAATACCTTGAAATTGGGCCCAGAAGACTATAGGCAGCCGGTGCAGAGCCCAGAACATCGGTGTAACGTGCTCACGGCAACCCGTCCCCTGCGTTCTGCACTAGCTGCAGTCTCTGGACCATCACCATAGGTAGCCCCACGTAGAGTGTGCTGTAATAGTCCAATCTCGAGGTAATGTAAGCACTGATGATGGTGGCCAGGTCACTATCTGAAACCTACAGCCGAAGCTGTTGCATCAGATGTAATTGGTGAAACACACTCCTCGCCACAGCTGCCACCTGGAAATCCAGGCGGAGCTGCGGATCAAGGAGCACACCCAGACTACGGACCTGGGTTACCAGCGGAGGGCAGACCCATCAATGATGGGAACCACCACATCCACTGTCTTTCCCACTAGGGCTGTAGCGGAATATCGCAGCGGTAGCTATTTCCGGCGGAAACAGTGTTTCCGCAATTAGTGGAACGGCATGGCAGAGGCTTTCATTCCGCGGTTTCATTCCACGGTTCCGCGGTTCCGCTTATTTAATTCCGCAACTTAGTGGAATCGTGGAAACATGACATTTCCGCTATTTCCGCAATTCCGCCAGCGCAAAAAAATAGCGGAATAGCGGTTTTCCGTGATTTCCGCAATTATTCCGCAATATTTCCGCAATTCCGCGATTTGCAGAATTCCGGCGGAATTTGCGGAATATCCACAGAAAAGTCGCGGTGTGGCGCGGGCAGTTCCGAAATGGCGGAACGGAATCGCGGCGCGGTAAAAGCTGCTGCCGCATCAGCCCTATTTCCCACCACCATCACCTCCGTCTTGTTGAGATTCAGCTTCAGTCAGCTCACCTTCATCCAATCTCCAACAGTCGCCAGACATTGGGTTAGCACCATGACTGCCAGGTCTGGGTCAGATGAAAACGAGAGGTAGAGTTGGGTGTCATCAGCATATCGATGATACCGCACCTCATAATTTCTCACGACCTCGCCAAGTGGCTACATATTCATGTTGAACAAGAGCAAGGACAGGATAGAACCTTGCTGAACACCACACTTGAGGTCCCGAGGAGACGAACAATCCCCAAGCACCACACATTTAGTTCTTCCGGCCAGGAAATTGCAGAACCAGTCAAAGACGATCTTGCCCACTCCAGCTCAATCCCACAAGCAAGTCACCAACATTTCATGATCAACGGTATCAAAAGCAGCTGACAGATCTAACAAAATTAGCAGGGATGAACAACCATTATCTAATTCACAGCGAAGGTCGTCGACCAAGGCTAGAAGCGCAGTCTCCATGCCATAACCCAGACAAAACACAGACTGAAAGGGATCCAGATAACCAGTGCGATCTAGATCCCGCCTGTGGCGGAATAGAGCGGGATATAAATTCCGTAAATAAATAAATAAATAAATAAATAAAATAAATAGATGTCCCTGTAGCCGATGCGGAGGGGGTTCTGGGGTTCATTAGAGCTACTTTTTGTGAACTAGATCCATGTCCGTCCTGACTGGTGAAACCCTCCAGGGAGACTTTGGGTCTGGTGCTGGCGGGAGTGATCAATGCCTCCCTTCGGGAGGGCAGGGTGCCAGACTGCCTCAAGGAGGCTAAAAAACCCATCATTGGAAGTTGATTCCCCCGCCAGCTACAAACCTGTCTCTAACCTTCCCTTTTTAAGGAAGGTTATTGAACGGGTGGTGGCCCAGCAGCTCCAGGGCCATCTGGATAGCATCGGTTTTCTGGAACCATTTTCAATCAGGTTTTCGTCCAGGATATGGCACCGAGACTGCACTAGTGGCCTTGGTAGACGACCTCTGCCGGGAGATGGATTTAGGACATTCAACACTCTTGGCCCTACTAGATCTCTCGGCAGCGTTTGATATGGTGGACCATGGGTTGCTTTTGAGACGGCTGCGGACCCTGGGGGGGTGGACGGGACTGTCTTAGGATGGCTCCGGTCATTCCTCTCAGGAAGAAGCCAGCAGGTGGTGCTGGGGGAAGAAACATCTGGCCCCCGGCATCTCATTTGTGGAGTACCGCAAGGTTTGATTCTGTCTCCGCTTTTATTTAATATCTATATTCAACCTCTGGGTGAGGTTGTGAGATGGTTTGGTGTGCGATGCCACCAGTACACTGATGACACCCAGCTTTACCTCTTGTTTTCGACGAACCCAGGTCCTGCAGTCTCAGTGCTTTCCCAGTGCTTGCTAGCAGTGAGTGAGTGGATGAGGCAGAGCAGACTGAAGCTGAATCCTCATAAGACGGAGGTGATGTTGGGCAGCGGAGGTGATGGCTCCCCTTGAGAAGTGGATCCGTCCCCCGCTGGCCCTACAGGTACAGAGTTTGGGGGTTCTCTTGGACCCTGGACTCTGCCTGAACTATCATGTGGAAGCGGTGGCAAAGGGAGCCTTCCGCCAATTACATCTTGTGCAGAGGATCCAGCCATATGTTTCAAGCTCCGACCTGGCTACCCTCATCCATGCATTCATCACCTCGAGGCTGGATTACTGCAATGCGTTCTACGTGAGGCTGCCCTTGGTGACGACTCGGAGGCTGCAGCTGGTGCAGAATGCAGCGGCCCGTCTCCTCACGGGGACGGGTCGTACGGAGCACATTACACCTACTTTCCAGGCTCTGCACTGGCTGCCTATAGCTTTCCGGGCTCAATTCAAGGTGCTGGTTTTGGCCTTTAAAGCTCTACATGGTCTGGGCCCCTCCTATCTGAGACACCGTCTCACTCCCCGGGCTGTGGGGTGACCGCTGCAGTCTTCCGGGGGCGCCTTCCTGAAGGTTCCCCAGGTGAACCGGGTAGCCACAATGGAGAGGGCGCTCTCGGTGGCCGCACCTGGCTGTGGAACTCCCTCCCAGAGGAAGCGCGCCTTGCTCCCAGCCTGTTGACCTTTCATCGGGCCTGTAAGACCTGGCTGTTCGTCCAGGCTTTTCGAGGAGGGGGGGAATGAGGGTGGAGGTGGGTTGTTGGGGGGTTTTGCCAGTGGTTTTTACCTCTTTTTACTATTTTTATTGTTTTAGTAATCCCTTCCTGTATTTTAATTGTTTTAAATATTTTGTAAGCTGCCCCAAGCTGCCGTAAGACTGGAGGGAGCAGGGTAGACGGTTTTAAATAAATAAATAAATAAATAAATAACCTTCTCTAAAAAGGGAAGGTTAGAGACCAGCTGATAACTGGCGAGGGAATCAATGTCAAGTGATGGTTTTCTGAGCAGAGACCACACCACCGCCTCTTTGAGGCAGTCCAGCACTCTGCCCCCCCGAAGTGAGGCACTGATCACCCCCGCCAGCCACAGCTCCACCGTCTCCCAGCTGGCCTTAACCAGTCAGGACGAACATGGGTCAAGTTCACAAAAGGTGGCCCTAACAGTCCCAAGAACATCTCCCGCCTCGGCGGACAACACCAACTGAAATTGATCCCATGAAACTGGACAAGGCGAGGCTTCCACAACCTCTGGTTCACCCACTGCAATAAGTGCAGCATCAAAGTTGTGGTGAATCCAAGCGATTTTCTCTGCAAAATCATCATCAAACATGTCACAGCAGGCATTAGATACCTCAGATTCCTGGAGGAGGGCGGGAAGACTGACCAATCCTCTCATCATCCGGAGAAGCTCCGCTGGACAAGATTTTGCAGAGGCTATATGGGCAGCAAAAAAATCCTTTTTTGCTGCCCTTACAGCTACAGCATAGGCACGTAAACTGGCTCTATGTCACAATCTGTCAGCTTCCGCACTCAAATGGCACCACCATCGCTTCAACTGCCGCCCTTTCCATTTCAGCAACCTCAGGCCCTCCATAAACCACAGAGGCCTGAGGAGCTGTCACCGAGGGAGTGGACGCCTCGGAGCGGTCCAGTCGATGGTTTATCGAATATATCAATAAAGAAATATTTCAGGGGTGAATATTTATTTATTTAGATAAACTGTACAAAATAAAAACAACACTAGCAGATACAAAAATGCCTATTCCTTTCAGCTCCAAGCATAAGCTACCTAGCCTGCAGTTAGAACTTAATCTTAGCCAACACAACGCAACACGCACACACACATATATATACAGGGTAAATGGTTCTGTAATTGAAACAAAAGGAGGAATGGGATCCAGCTCTCCCAGAGCTTAGCTGGCTCTGCAAGGCTAAAAAAAGGGAAAGACAGTAAAAATGTATTTCTGGGCTCTAAACTCAGCAGTTACATCTCCAAATACCCAGAGGGATCAAAGATGATGAGTAAGGAGTTGCTATTTTTAGTCATAGTAGAGCCAGAGAAATTAGATTCATAGAGGTGAAAGATTGAAAAGACCTATTGGATCATCTAAAATCCTTATCCCTGTGAACGTACGGAGAATACTGTGTTATCTAACACCAGGCTCAATTCATCATTGTCCTGCTCTTTTTGTAGTCACCAGACCAAGGCATATGGGTGAAGGATGCTACAGTCCCCAAAATTCTGGTAGCATGATTCAGTGGATGAGGCTCTGACCTAGAATTCTGGAGGTCTGAGCTATATAGTTGCAGAATACAGCAGAACAGGATCCAAACTACTACTAGCTACTACAGATGAGGGGGAGGATAGAGTCTATCCATTCATTTCTGATTTGTCAGATATCCATTTTGGATAATGGATATATCTTTGTTGCTTCCTGAGATCACAGAATTATAATTAATTAGGAAGGGAAAGTCACACATAAAAAAACCACGCTCAAAAACCCCTACTATTACAGGGTGTTACCAGATGTAACCGTAGCTACTGATTTCAAATTTAAGCACACATTTGGACATTACATTTGTGAATGCACACATGCTTAGCACAGTTTGGGGGGGGTGAGGGAAATCATGGATGCGGATAACCAATAGTCACCAGTGGCACATAACTGTTGTTACATTAGAGATGTGTACCACCCAGCTGTTGAGTTTTGGTCACCCATGGACCACAGAGACATGAATTTTTGTGAAGCGTCAGTCAACATTCCATGATATTCCTGGCAAGCTGGAGTGACAGAACGGAAGAACAAACAGGTGCAGGAGCGGTCTGGGAAAAACATACGTGATTTGGACCCGCTTTGGCCCAGGACCCGAAGGCATGCGTAAACACGCACCACCAGATATTGGCCCAAGATTTCCCCAGGGTGGTGTTGGCGGCTAGCCCAGGCTGTGGTTTCTGGACAATCTCCGAGGTCACAGCCTGGGCTAAGGCCCATCTGACCAGGCCAAAACAGGTAGCATGTGTCTGCGGCCCAGTCAAAATAATAATAGGCAAATAGTCATGCATTAAATGGTAATGCATTACACAGGTATTGAGGTAAATCAGTAATTTGGTTAACTGCCGAATGCTAACTGGATACCATTCGGTGTCTGACCAGACACTGGATATTGGCAGATATTCATTTCAGCCACAAACAAGCAGAGGCATAAACATTTGTTCATGCAGCTATGCGTCCAGGATGATGTTCTCAAATTCAGCACAGGGTGAATTTGTGTCTTTTTATTGTTGTGTGTGGTGAATTAAGCTTGACAGGCCCTCAGAACACTGAAGTCATACACTTGGATTTCAACCAAACATTTATGACCAAATGCCAATAGAACCAAAAAAAGAGAGGTGTTGGCCGATATATGGAACAAAAAAGTGCTGAGCACTAGGCCATCAAGCTGGATGGCAGGACCAATATGATACACACTACATATACAATTCCAGAAGGAACAACATGATAAAATTGAATTATTTATTATACATACTTCTGGACCCATCCACAAGCATGGGTAACCATATCAAAATGATGACACCAGACATAACAAATGTCCATACACATGTCCTACGAGATCCCGGGTTATATTCTCGTTTCAACAGTTGGTCTTTATCAAGAATCTTGAACAGATATGGAAATCACAAAACTGATGCCATCGCTAAGTTGGTCTTCTATACAGTGATGGTATAAAATATACACAATAAATCAATATCCCATATCACAAGACTAACTTCAATGTTTCCTTCCCTGACTAAATGTCACATTACATAATAGAAAAGAATACACAATACATATCCCAAATAAACCAGATGCATGACAAAAAACACCAATGTCTTATATAATGTTCATTATTACTTATATTCATCTTTGTGATCCAAACAAGAAAAAATACATACAACTATCCCCATAGGGCGTGTACCTGTACAAAGACAATATACTGCAATATCACCATCAATATAAAAAAAACAATATGGGAAGGAAACATTGAAGTTAGTCTTGTGATATGGGATATTGATTTATTGTGTATATTTTATACCATCACTGTATAGAAGACCAACTTAGCGATGGCATCAGTTTTGTGATTTCCATATCTGTTCAAGATTCTTGATAAAGACCAACTGTTGAAACGAGAATATAACCCGGGATCTCGTAGGACATGTGTATGGACATTTGTTATGTCTGGTGTCATCATTTTGATATGGTTACCCATGCTTGTGGTTGGGTCCAGATGTATGTATAATAAATAATTCAATTTTATCATGTTGTTCCTTCTGGAATTGTATATGTAGTGTGTATCATATTGGTCTTGCCATCCAGCTTGCTGGCCTCGTGCTCAGCACTTTTTTGTTCCAAATGCCAATAGAGAAATGAGCTAAAAACCCAAGTGTTACAACTGAAAAGAATCCCTTTCTCCCACCCCCACGCAAAGTTCCTTTGGCTAATGGAAGCATTTAGGTCTCCCAAACACTTCTAAAACTAAAACCAGATAACCACATTCTTTACTTTAAAAAGGGATCAAAACGTTTGCAGATGCAGTCTATTGAGAGTGTCACCTCCCTACCCGGCCCAGCAGGAGTAATGAATACAAGTCAACGGGCACTGAAATTTATCAGTTTTCTATTTGATATCTCTAGCAATAGCACTCCACCAATTCACTGTATTTTCAATGATCTAGTAAGATTGTATCATTTCTTGTAGGCCATCATTAATTTTGATAAAGGGGAAATACACCGACTTAAACAGACGCCTTGCTTGAGAAACTTGGAAGGTCATGCTTTAGAAGATATTTTTAGATAAAAAGCTGTTGTCCTATGGATTAACCGAGTTCTGAAGTTTCCTCTCTCATATACATGCGCGCACACACACACACACCACTTTTTTCATGCCTCCTGAAAAAGTAATTGAAACTCACAGTCTCAGAAATTCTCTTCATCTTTCCTGCCCATCTTAGACACTTCTAGGACTTTTGATATAAGAATATCCAAGTTCTTTATTGTAACCAGCAGGGCTGCTGCATCATTTTTTTTATAGTCTCAAGACCCTACTGCACCACATTCATCATGAAACAGGCTCCTCTCACATGCCCTCTTGCCAGCTAGTGAATTTATTTACAGTGGTTAATTCCATTTGCCCACAGATCTCAAACCTCTTTTGCTTGGTGAGCCTCTCCTTGACACTTCTTAACTCACTGACTATCCAGCTACAGGACCTGCAAGGCAAGCTCCCTGGTTAAAACTCCATGTGTCTTCCCTGTTCTGCCAGCCTTGCCACAGGGCGACCCAGGGCAAATTCCCCAGGCCCCCACTATTTTCTCTACATCTGAGGCCCTGCAGTGGCTCCATTTTCACCAAGGCAAGGCAGAGTGTGGGGCTCTCATTCCCTTCCAGTGGGACCCAAACATGACCACCTCTAGGGTCCTGCAGAGAATGCCTCCAAATGGGTAAGACCATGGAGGAGGAGGCGGGGTCACTAACGCTCCAAAATTAAATCTTCACCTTGAACCTCCCAAATTTTAAGGCTGGCCCTGCTGTGGGTTCCGCGTTTCCACCACTGAGGTGAGTTCTTTGGCTTTGAGGTAGAACTTTAACAGATTTCCCTCTTCTTATCTATGGGATTATTCACATTTTCAGAATGGTATTTTTGCGCAATGGATCCAATTCTCCGCATATCCATTATTTCGGTTATTCTGTTTCAGTAACTCTGATAATTTTGGTTTCATCATTTACTTTATTTTGGGTACTGTACATGCGCAATAGCCAAAATGAAATACCAAAATTATCAAAGTGACCAAACTGAAATAAACAAACAAGAATAACTGAAATGGTTCTCTGACAAAATGGGAATCCAATCATGGCTGATCTCCATTTAGCTGAACCCAGATCAGATGGAGAAAATCCATTTGATATGGTATTCATACTATTCACCCAAAAAATCCACTTCAGCCCTACTTTGAGGCCCTCCTAATGAGCTTCTAGCTCAGCCTTTTATAGCTACTCCCATCCCAGCTTGCAAATGGCTTCCTCCCGTTCTCCAACCAGGAGCTATTAACCCCATCCAAGTAGCTTATTACTCTCCTAAAGAGTCATAACTTTACCCTAGCCCCTACTCCAGTTCTATAGACACTCAGGAAAAGCCATTACACGAGTCAGAAAATTTACCATATCAATCCTCAGAACAGTGTTGCATGGCAGAGAAAAATCTTGCAACCATTTTTGCCCTCAAATCACTGCTGCAAGGTCCAGAAGGGCTATTTTAAAATGGGAAACTGTGGCTAAGGGCTTGCTCACAGGATGAAATTATCATTGGGGGGTAATACTAGGAGCATGTACACAACATCTACATTAGCCCAGGCAAGAGCTATAGCTCCATTACACTGCAGTCTAGGGCTTGCCCTGAGGTTAGGCAGGGGGCAAGCAAGTCAGGGCTGGGGACAGCTGAGCAAGGAATTAAGGAGGCAGAAGACAAGCTTATGATGCTGGAATCAGGCCAATGCACAGAGACTACAATTTGAGTTTACATTGCCGGCCCAGACAGAATAATTTGTAGAGTTGGAAAGGGTAGTGGGTTTATGTAATAGATCTTCGCACCCTAGCCCTAGTGTCCCACTCTCAGACCCATTCATACAGCCCCCTCAGGGTCCCCAACGTAGCTTTACAGGTGAGCTCTCCACTCCCCAGCTGATCTTAAGTCTCTCTGATATCCCCAATGTCATCACAGCTACTGGGTCTTTTGGTGTCCCACGCCTCCTCTCTAGCCTGCCCACAGCTGTCCTGGCATTCCTGCACAGCTCCGTGTAGCCCCGGCATTTGCCTCTCCAAGGCTCTCAAGCCGGGTGGACAATTTCACCAGCTTGGCTACACTCAAGCCGCTTCTCACAGCCGTCTTGTTAATTTAATGTTAATTTCAAAGCAGCTGAGCCGCTGGCAGCCACACTCCCTTCTGCAGCCTCTCTCATGCTGCCTGGTGGATTCCCAGCTCCCTGGTCAGCTGAGGGTCCCGCCTGCCAACCCACAGGTGCTGCTCTTCCTCGAATCAGCCATCCCTCTCTCACGGAATACTGAAATGACCAAAATACCTGAACCATATTTCCCAAATAATTAACCAAAACAGCAATTTGAAAGAGCATAAATGGATATTGATTACTGCCTGAATGGCCCGATTGGGTTCAAGTAGCCTATCGGGTATAGTCAACAGGTTTACTCATTTTGAAAGGTACTCTTTTCAGTTCTAGTAGTTTGCCTGTTTACTGTGGGTTAACTAACCTACTTTTCATCAGGCATAATGGGAAGTGGATACAAGTACCCAGGCTCAATGCTTACCATGATCTAACCTCAGTTACCATAAACTGACTAGCTTGGGCAGCGAGTAAGCTACTTATGACAGTTGCTAAAGTCCTTGGCAAAACAGGGATTCAGACCTGTCTCCCATGGGTCAGGCTAGTACAGTAAACAATGGACTATTCTTACTCACACCCTAGCACCATACTTCCTCAGAAAGTTGTTTTTGCTGCCCTAGTCTACCTTCAGCTTCCATCCACCTCCTCCCATTCTTCCTTTGTTAGATTAAAAAGCCCTCGATTCTTACAAAGTGCCTTTCAGTGTATGTCCTTATACAGAACAATCAAGGCATCTCTTGAAGAAGCTAAACAGATTGCTCTGGCAGAATGAGTTAGCGTGGTGGGTAGCACACAAACCTGGCTATCAGGCGACTTATGCCTTTTTAAGAGCTGCCAATGACTCACTGTGTAGTCCTTGGCAAGTCACTTAACCTCTGTGTGCTGCAATTTTCCATTCTGTGCCACAATTTCCCAGTGAGCAAATGGAGACAAACGTGTCACACTACCTCAGTCCTATTATGAAGCTCTCCAAAGTCTACAAGAGAGAAGCACCATAAGAATATTGAGTATTATTAGTTTCATCTCTCTCTAGTGCTAGGAATCCAGGCTCACTTGAGATGACCCTAAGGTCCACTGCCGAGAGGCTTTATAAATTGCCATTTCTGCTTTTTTTTTAAAAAGTGAAGAAGCCTATTGCTTAAAATACACACTGACTTGTAGCTGTTGAAGCTGTGAGATCATATCCTTCTTTAAAGTGATGCTTTAAGGAAAGTTCATAGGGGGGTCATTTTCAACTCTGGATAAAATGTCTAGTGGTGGCCTCTTCCAATGAGGAAAGGCTGAAGAGTAGAAGTCTCCCTGAGTCCTACTGGGGTTCCATCCACGATGGGTAGTCTCTCATCGCTTGGTGATACTGTCTCTTAACTACTTCTTAGACACTAGTCTCTAGTATTTCGGGAAATTAGTTCAACTGTTGGGTGATCTCCACTAAAGCTGAAGAGAGCACCTGAGAAAATGAGTAAACCAATCAAATATATCCTACACGAACCAAAAATAGCAGTTTAGGTAATAACTAATATCCATGTATGCTCCATTAGGTATCTATTTCAGTTATTTGGGGCTGGGTTTTTTCAGTTTTCTTATTTTGGTCATTTGGGTTTTTCAGTTGCATCATCTTGGCAAAATTAGCATTACTGTCTCTGCTGTATTGCTGAAAAGGACATAATGTAACTAAAATACCAAAATAACAACAACAACAAAAAGTCAATAACAAATTAACTGAACTGAGAAGTCCCCAAAATACAGAAACAGAATTGCTGAAAAAAACGATATACAAGTAATAATAATAATAACAACAACAATTTTATTTATATAGTGCCCCACTGCCTTGCATGGCACTCTGAGTGCTTCACAGAATATAAAACAAGTATAAAACTATTGAAAACAATTCAAAACAATTTAAACAGTAATAAAATACTTTAAGATAGGGAAAGGGAAAACAGATTACAATTAAGGAAACCAGCAGTCAATCCTAAAAGCACCTAGAAAATAAATATGTTTTTGGGTGCTTTTTTAAGGAGGGAGGAACTGAGTTGAACATCCAGAGGCCAGCCACAGCAAAAGCCACATCAACCATCAACTTAAGGCACAATTGCGGAACCCCCAAAGAGCAGGTGGTTCCTAAGCACAGATACCCATCGGTGTGAGACTCCAGAAGTAGGGCTCGAATATAGCCAGGGCATAAACCATTCAGGGCCCCAAAATCCAGCAGCACAATCTTAAACTCAATCCGTCACTTCACAGGTAGCCAATGCAGAGAATGCAGGGTGGGTGGAATATGCTCATGGCTGCCCAGACCAGTAAGCTGCCACATTCTGAACAAGCTGCAAGCAATGGATAAGCACTGCCACAGTCCATAGGAGAGAGAATTACTACAAAAAAATCAAGCCTCGTAGTCACCAGGGCATGGGTGACTGTGGAAAGGTCAGCCTGGGAGAAATAAGGGTGTAACTTATGCAAATCATGTAACTGAAAAAAGCATTTCCGAACCATGTCCGACACCTGGGTTTTCATGGACAAAGCATGGTAGAAAATGATACCCAATTTCTTTACTACCTCCACCCGGACCCAATCCACATTCAGGGCCTGAGGGACGCAAGGGCATCCTCATATCAGCTGCCCCTTTCCACCAACATCACCTCAGTCTTTCCCAGATTGAGCACAAGGTAGCTTCGACACATCCAGGTGGCTATATCATTCAAGCATTCCTTCAAGTCAAAGGCCATGTTGGCAGGGCTCACAGGGCAAGAGATATACAGTTGTGTATCATCATCATCATCATACTCAACCCCATTCTTAATCATGACATCCCTAAAGGGCTGCATTTATACGCTGAACAACATGGATGAAAGAAGAACCTTGAGGAACGCCGCAATTCAGCCCCCTAAGGGGCTCCTCCCTTCCAGGTATGACTGAAACCACTGACAGGCAGCTCCCATCACACCAGTGACGTCCCTCAGTCACCAAAGCAGCAAGGCATGGTCAGTCATATCAAATGCTGCTGTAAGGTCCACCATGACCCAAATGGCCAGCTGTCCTCGATCTAAGATCATCAGCGGATCATTCAACACCCTGACAAGTGTGGTATCTACCCTGTGGGGAGGTTTGAAACCAGACCGGAATTTTCCCACAATGTATTGTTGGAGTCCAGGTGTCTCTGTAGCCACACAGCCACAGCCTTCTCAATCATCTTCCCTAAAAAAGGCAGAATGGAGACAGCGATAATTGGCAAGCACTCCAACATGAAGAGATGGTTTCTTGAAGAGCAGGTAGACCTCGGCACATTTGAGGGCAGTCAGCACCCTATCTTCCATAAAGGAGGCGTTAACAATGCCTGTCAATAAAGGTACCACTGCGTCAGCGATCACCTTCAATAGCCAGGATGGGCACAGGTCGGAGGCACACATGGTGGGTCTTAAACTCAGCAGCACATGGACTTCTTCGTCATTAACCACGTCGAGGTCAACCAGGGGAATACAGTCCCTAGGGACTCTATGATCTCAACATCAAAAGGCCATGCTCGGAGCCCTTCTATCTTCTCTACAAAAAACGTAGAAAGTTTCTCACAGCACTCTACTGAAAAAACTGCAGATGGATTGAGACAGTCTGGATTTACCAGTACGCGCACAACCTGAAACAGTTGCACTGCTCTGTTCCCCATAGCGTCTATGCCTAAGGACAAGGACAAGTGCTTGGCCTAGTAACAGCCCTTCTGTATGCCTGCATAAACTCTTCGTACAGCTGAAGATCAGCCTCCAGACAGTTCCCCAGGCATCTCCTCTTCAATCTATGCCTCAGCTTCTTTAAGTCCGCCATATTGCTGTTATACCACAGTGGTCTACAGACCATCGAAACAACTAGGTACCGGAGAAGAGCCAGAAGACCCCCTCTAACAGCTGAAAATAGCCACTGGTGAGCCTGTCAACACTCTACACTACAGGCCACCTGAAAATGCAAACAACAAACCAACTACCAATTGCAGCACTAATCTCCATCAATTATGCTCCACTATCAGCACTGGAGACAGTTTCCAGCACAAGCTTGCACTACTTGAGGTCCTTTTCCAGCAGCCTTCTGCAGAACACCAGGGTGTCTGGGACAGCTACTCTTATCCCACTCCAAAAAGTGGGACCAAGAGTGACATACAATATTGAGGGGCCACAGCCTACTTCCTCACACAAAATTTATGAGGGAAACGCTTAGCTACCATGGTAGCAGGTGATACAGGAGAGGAAACCCCAGGAGAGAGAGCAATCCTTCAAACTTAACCAATTATTTAATTCTAGGATCAAAAAATCTTTCATTTAAGAGAGGAGTTTAGGCTCTTGCAAAGTCAATTATGCTCCAAAAAGCATGAAAATTGTACGTTAAGGCTCCTGCCTTAACTTGTACACCATGTAAGCAGCAAGACATTGTACTGTCTCACATATTGCGCTCGCTTATTACTTAGGCTCCATGCACCCACATGTGCCTTGGTCTTTCAGCCCCAGTCCTCTGCATGTTGCAGGCAAACACTGAAGCTGGGTATAGCGAGCTTCTCCCTTATGGTTACCATACCTCCCCTTTAAAAGAAGATGCTTATGAAAAATACATGGTTCAGGGCTGCATTGGTTCCTGAGTGAAACACTCAAGCAACTCTACAAACAAATTTTATGAGTCCCTAGGAACTTGCACTAATTTTCAAAGTGGCCCCTGGAAGGAAAAGATTCCCCACCCCTGATTAACATGCAAAAAGCATTTCTCACAAATCTGAAACAACCAAGTTGTACATCACAAGCTTTTCACCCTTGATTCCACATCTGTCATCTCAAAAGCAATCTTAACCTCATACTTCATACTACTGTTAACAGGCACTGATATTTCTCGTAAGAATGGATGGTTGGGATGCCATTACTACCCAGTGAGGGGAGATACAGAATGGGGGGGGGGGATGAGGAGGAGGAAGGTGTACTCCCTTGGATGAGAGGCAAGAGTGGGAGTGAGGAAGATGTGTGGTTAATGGTGTTTTATTGTTTAGTTTTCATGCTATTATTGGTAGGGAAGGGGTTCATAGGTTGTATTATAGGGTTAATGTTATTTATTTCTATTTGTTATTATATTATACAAAACCCAGAGCCTTTCTGGAAAGTGCAGGGTGTAAATTCAAAATAACATAACAATTACAGCTGGGTTTGCAATTCAGAAAAATTCATGGAATCCATGTGCATTTGCAGAAAGTCTCGATTTCCATGACTGCAGGGAGGAAATTGTAGCCCTAGCTATTACCAATTAATTTTTTTAAAATCACTTCTGACATTCAGATGAACACCTGACTTTTACTAGTTTCATGATTATTATATCTTGTCACTCCAAAAACCACAGCCCAGGCCTAGTGCTGTCATTTACCTAAAATAGTTCTTCAGGAGTACAAGATGTCAATAGCAGGCCACGCACCAAGTAACATATGGATGTCTGTCTAGGAAACCCAAGAATTCAGACAAGAAGAGGACAAGGCTTAGGGGGAAGAAGTGAGTGTAGTGTTAGCAACCATTATGGGCTTGTTTAGTAGGGAGGGGCATCATGGATTTGGATTAAATCATAACATGTTATGCATTAATCCATACCGAACTGTAACACGTCCTGCCAGTTAAGTATACGGAGTTATGGATTTACACCACACCCATTCCCCAGGGTCCTGGAGTGGTACTTACCAGCCTCGGAAGGCTTGATTGAAGCACCAGTGTTGCTGCAGGGGCTCTGGCAGGCTCCCTTGCCATGGCACACTCCCTGCTCTGGAGCACACATGTAAAAATGGTCACCAGGGAGCACAATTCAGAGCATACATCTGGAGCAGGGAGCAAGGGAACCTGCCAGAGTTCCCACAGCAGCGACACTTCAGTCAAGCCCTCCAAGACCAACAAGTACCACTCTGAAGCCGTGAGGAATTGGGGTAGAAGGCCGAACCCACTGTCCTGGGGTTAGAGATGGGATTACGGATCTTTTTCCCATGGTTTTCAATGGGAAAATCCAAATCTGTAAATCCACATCCTAAATTAGGATATGGATTTACAGATTTGGATTTTTCCATTGAAAACCTAATTAATCTGAATTATTTTAATCCAAATCCACAATTAATCCAAATCCTCATCTCTATTGTTTAGTTACAAGACACTGAGACACAATAAGAACATAGTGCCATACTGGGTCAGACCATCAAGCCCAGCATCCTGTCTTCAACAGTGAACAATATCTTTTTGGGGGGGATAAGTACCCAACAGGTCACAATGGGCCATCCACTCCCTGTTGTTCCAGTCCGGGAACAACCCCCAACAGTAAGAGGTTACTTCCCCAACTGAGCCATTACTTAGAATTTCATTTTGTGATTATGAGGCAATCCCAAGATGGGACTATTGGAACAAAACAGAGTCTGCTGCCTTCTTGAGACATGGATGTAGGTAAGAACATGAGAGATGAACAAAACCCCATACAGATCTCAAGCAAGATCAGAGACATTGAAAAGACATATTATGAGAGACAGCTTCTGCTCCGAGAAAGCATACGTTGGAAAGAGACATGACAAAGGGAAAGAGAGGAACACTCAAGGTCACTCCCCTGGTCAATAGCAGGATCATGAAAAGAACCGATATCCTTTCAATTCTTAGGCTACCAACTTAGCTGCTGGACTACACTGCCTCTAGCTTCTCCTGAAAGTTCTCACATGTACAACACCCAACAACTGCAGGCTAAAGAACAACCAATGCCAGCCTCAAACAAAGGCTCTTTCAAAGATCACTGAAGACAATGGAGCATTCTCCCCTTGGTTATGGTTTCTTTAGCCTTTGATCTGTATCTGTTTCTATTTGCTTTCTGATAAAACAGACTTTACAAACAAAACCATCTCTACATTGGGGGATTGTCTTGTCCTCATGAACTTGAACTGGAACCCACTTTCCAATGCACTAATTTTGCTGGGCCAATCTTGACCTTCATGTCTGCCTCTTGCCTTACGCAGCAGAGAGGCGAGGTTATAAATATTCAGAACTTCTCCAGAGTGATATGACAGGACCTCTGACAACCTGGAGCAGCTCAGGTGAATACATGTTTGAGGCAAACTGTGCATTTTATTTTATTCAACAGTAGGCACGGATTTAAGAGCATTTAATTCCTGCCGGGTTAATGCAACATGACAAAAAAATGTGTGAGGAAAAAGGGAAGGCAAGATTCTGCAGCTGAGATTTGTCTTTTGCTGAGGCTAACATAGGGATTTTGTTGGTACCATGTCACCATTCCCCTTCCCCCTTTCCCCCACAAAGAAGTGACTAACATAACCATGAATTTCTTGTGGCAAATGGAAAGTACTACATAATTTATTTTATTTCTTTTATTTATTCAAATGTATATGCCGCCCTTTCCCAGAGGCTCAGGGAAGCTCACAAGTCATGAAAACATAAATCCAATACAAAAAAAATAAACAAAAAAACCCCTCAACTTTCCCACAACCCCCCCAATACCACCTCCCCATTCCCCATACCCAACCTAAAACTACCCCAATCCCTGCCCACCAAATGTCTTTTCGAACAGAAAGGTCTTACATTGCCTCTGGAAGACACCTAGGCCTGGGCTCAAAAGAACCTCCAGGAGGGAGTTCCATAGCAACGAGGCAGCAACCAAGAATGCCTCCCTACAAGCTCTAGTTGTATGATCAAGGCTAACGGAAGATACCCACAGGGAGGCACTCCTCGCCAGTCGCAGGGGCCACAATGAAGCATGGAACAACAGTTGGACTTTCAGATATGTAGGGCCTAGACCATTTAGGGCTTTAAAAGTCAAAAACGGACCTTGAATTGTTCCCAGAAAGCTATAGAAAGCCAGCGCAGACTTCAGAGCACCGGTGTAATGTACTCCTGGCGCCCCATCATGAAAGATGAGCTGCTGCATTCTGCAACAGCTGCAGCTTCTGAGCATCTCCACATAGAGCATACTGCAATAATCAAGCCTCAAGGTGATGAAAGCAGAAATGACGGTGCCCAAATTCAAAATCAGAAAGAAAAGTCCACAGCCTCCTCATCAGATGGAAGTAGTGACAAGCACTCCTGGCCACTGCCGCAACCGGACAATCCAAGCGCAGCAATGGGTCCAGAAGCACTCCAAGGCTGCGAACCTGACTGGCTAGAGGGGGCTGGACTCCAGCAATAACAGGAGTCCCAATCCTTTCCTGGTCACAAGACCGGACAACTATCATCTCCTCAGTCTTGTCTGGATTCAGCTTCAATCAGTTCATCCTCACACAGTCCCCGACAGCATTCAGGCATCAGGTGAGCACTGAGACTGCAGGGCCTGGATCAGATGAAAAAGAGGTAGAGCCGGGTGTCATCAGCATACTGATGATACTTTACTCCAAACCTCCTAATGACCTCACCCAGCTGCCTCACACATTGAACAAGAGGGGAGACAGAACAGAAGGCTGCAGGACCCCACAGGGGATGCCAAGAGAATAATGAGCAATCGCCCATTACCATGCTCTGGGACTTCCTCAGGAGGAAGGAGTGGAACCACTCAAGAGCGGTCCCACACACCTCCACCAGGTCCTGCAGTTGTGTCAACAACACCTCGTGATCAACTGTATCAAAGGTTGCTGAAATATCTAACAAGTTCAATAGGGTAGCGTTCCTCTGGTGTATCTCAAGGCACAGGCCATCAACCAAGGCCACAAGCATAATCTCCATGCCATATGCAGAATGAAGGCCTGACTAAATCGGGTCCATGAATCTGATGACATCAAGATGAGTCCAGAGCTGTCCGGCAGCCACCAGTTCAATAACCTTCCCTAAAAAGGGAAGATTAGAGACAGGCCGATAGCTAGCTGGGGAGTCAGTGTCCAAAGACTGATGGGTCTATGAGTTACTCAGTAAAGTAACTGCCATCTTGGAATAACCGGGAAAAATTCTATAGCCTGCAAATGACCAAGCAAACTGGTAATCCCAGCATTTTGCACCCACCACAGTCAACGCCGTGTGCCTGAATGCACACAAATAGCTATGGTTCTCATCCATCCAGTTTTCACCTGGATAGTCCAGGAATTGGTGGACTTCGTTTAGTTGTCATTTTGACATATGAATAATAGGATGCCAACTGTCTAGAAATCAATCTTGTTGGGTGGCTTTTATAGAGTGCTTAAACGACAACTGTACTGTTTGGAAATAAGGGACTTTTCTTTTTTTTTAACCCAGCCTCAACATTAGGCAATGGGCTATTTTAAATTTGTATAATGTGCATAAACAAAGTGCATGAACACTTATGCAAATAAGTGTTTTGTTATGTTGCCTGGAAAAGTATGCAACCCTATATATAGTTTTAATGTGATGAATCTAACAAGCAATGGAGTTAAAACAAAACAAAATCAAAAGCAGTACTTTATCAAACAGTGCAAAACTTATCTCTTGAACTCAATGCCACGGGAAATTGTGAAGGGCAACATGATAAGGATAAATCTTTTTAAAAGTTTATACAAACTTATGGAAAATAAATCCAACTGTGGCTAGGATCCAAGTTACAACCTCATCCTCAAGATATACCCAAACTTCTGACTGCCAGAAGCAAGGAGTGAACAATAAGAGTAGAACATTCCATAACATCCCCAGTTTCCTGAATGGTTTTTCGAAAGAATCCAATATTGGCCACTGTCAGAGGAAGGATACTAGGCTTAATGGACCTTTTAAGTATAGCATTTCTTATGTTATCGTCTAGTCCAGTGTAGAGCTGAAACAAGTATGCACTGCTAGCCGCTAGCCGGCTGGATACCACAGTATCTGCCAGTATCCATTACCCAGCCAGTTATCAGACAGTATCAGATTAGCGTCTGGCGGCTATCCAATTAAGTGGATTACCAATTTACTGCGATACTGCATATTAGGGATGAGACTATCGGCAAATTATCAGTTACTGGTTTTATCGGTATCAGATTAATCCAATATTGGATTTATCGATATCAGTATATCCGTTTTTTAACATTGCCGATTTTTCGGATCTTTAACATTGCGGCCATTTTAAATGGCCGCAATGTTAAAGATCCAAAAAATTGCCAATGTTAAAAAACCAATATACCGATACCAATATTATCAGTATTATCGGATTAATCCGATATCGCCAATTATCAGCATTATCGGATTAATCCGATACCGATAGTCCCATCCCTACTGCATATTCCCATCCCTACTGCGGGACCGCCTCACTCCCCAAGTGCCCGTGCGACCCTTGAGATCGTCTGTGGGAGCCTTTTTGGAGGTTCCCTGGGCGAGGCAGGTGGCCATCGATGTTACATCTTTTTCGGTGGTCACCCCTGTGCTGTGGAGGCTCGGTTGGCTCCCACTCTCCTGCTGTTTCGGAAGACCTGGCTGTTCCGTCAGGCTTTTGGCGAGGGGGGGGAGGGGTTTCCCCACATATTGTATTTTTTAATTGTTTTAAAATGTTTGTATTGTTTTTACTGAATGTTGTTCGCCGCCCCAGGCTGCCCTGAGGGCAGGAGGGGCAGGATATACATTTTAAATAAAAAAATAAATAAATAAATATTACCATTTACCACATTACTATCTGTCCATAATTTTTTTCTTTTTACTTCTTCACACTGGACTTGGTTTTAGTAGTAATGGTAACATTCGGTATGTGGTAAATCAGCTAACAATCACGGTATTAATCAGAAATCTGGTTTGGCAGTTAACCTCCATGGTAACCAGTTAGTTATGGAATAATTGTCAAACTAACCAAAATACAGATATTAACATATTTTTTTTGCTATCCATTTTAGCATTAGTCTAGTGTCTCCATCACAAACTCATCCACCTTCTCTATACTACATGCATTCGACTTCTAAAAGTCTAAGAAGGAAAAATAAATTCACCTGTGAAAACCAATCCATCTTTGGCACCATTTTGTAACTGAAAACATTGCAACTGGATTCTTCAGTGGTTCAGATCTGATCACTGTATTAACTGAAACATGGTGAGCAGGTAATTTTTCTCCACTCTATTTTTTAAAAGACACAGTAGTTCTTTTTCCCCTCATAGCTTTCAAGTGCTAATCACCCTAATCCAATTTTTTTCAGGATGGTCATTAAAAGATTAATCAACAAGGAACAGGTAATTTTATAGAATCAGTAAACAGATCGCCCCAGTAAAGGATTTACATTCCACCAGCCAAACCACATTATTTTAACTGTTTTTAATTGCATCTTTAGGCCAATGAAAATATGGCCCAAGTCTCTGTGCAACTGCGCTTATTGCATGACAACATCCCCTCAAAGTTTCATTGGTAGATCTTCTGAGCAAGATATGGAAAATTTTCTATAACAAATGCTATGTAACATTGACACTATACAAAGGTGTTGTCATTAAAAAAAATGCTACTGCCAATAGTTACGGAGTGTAAGGACCAGGGCTTGAATGAGTGTCCTTGAAGGTGAGAGCTGGCTCTTCAGCACCACCAGCTTACTCTGGCCAGTATCCAGGCTGAAGAAAGACCTTACAAAAGCTGTTTAGGCCACACCTGTACTCCGCATTACTCTATTCCCCAAGTTTCCAGGTTATCTGTCTGCTGTATAAAAGGCATGTCTACTGCCACAGAAAATTAGGTCGATCATCTGTCTGTTCCCCTTCCTGTCTGCCTGCCTGCTCACGTTCCTGTGTCTGAGTCTCTGTGTCTGCCCC
>QEPC01007581.1:196059-211210 GCA_003113815.1 Sphenodon punctatus | reverse complement strand
GCCCCTAGGGCTTACAATCTGAGAGACAGGAGCTGGGGGAGAGACTTAGGAAGGGGAACAGAGGGAGAGACAAGGGATCTAACATTCATGAAGATGCGAGGTCTCAAGTGCACGTACTTGGCTTGGTTACGAAGCCATTTGCGCCAAGCTCTCAATCTCTTTCCACCTAGGGATCCTTGAGGCAACTTTTAATCCTCTTTCATATAAACACAGAATTGTGGGGTTGAAAGGGACCTCAAGGATCTTTTAGTTCAACCCCCACTCAATGCAGAATATCTTCTGCTTATAGCATCGTGGGCAAATGCTTATCCAGCCGGATTTTTAAAACATCCAAAGAGGGCGATTCCACAAGCTTCCTCAGCAACTTATTCCATCGCCCAACAGTTCCTACAATTAGGATGTTTTTCCTACTATGTAACCAAATTCTAGCTGCAATTTAAGCCCATTTTCTCTTGTTCTATCTTCTGAGATAGCGGAGAACAAATATTAATACTTTTTGTGGCATCCTTTTATATATTTGACAACTGGTACCATAACTCCCTAAGCCTTTTTTTCTCCCTCTATGTAACCCCTTCCCCTCATCTCCTCGAGTGATACAGAGCTCATAGCCGGTGTGTGCCACGCTCCCGCTTGGGGTTCTTCCTACCTCCTGTGGCAGAGGGGCTTTAAGGGCTCTGGGCTTGGGTTATTTTTCCTCTCATTTGAGACCTCGCCTGGGGAGGCGGAGATCTTAAGTAACCTAATAGGTACTGGCACTTCAGTGCCTCCACCCTGAGGGAATCGTTGCAGAAAGAGGTGCAAATTAGGGACTCCCAACCAGGAATTTCACTACCCTAGGGACCATTGGGGATGCCAGAGACCACTATGGACAAGCACTTTAACAAATAAACAAGGGGGAAGATACCCCAGTAACTTTACTTTTAAAGTTAACACACAGTTAGAACAGTAACAATAAAGCAATGGCTATTCACAAATCCTCTCCCTCTCCCCACCCCAGCTTTCTCCCTTCCCCAAGTGCTGTCCCACAGTGGTTTACATTGGGGTTTCCGCGTGCAGTTCAGTGAGAGCACAAAGCCAGGGGTATCCTCCTCCCAGAGCAGGCCCTCAGGAGTACTCACAATTCAAGGATGATGGCCTGAACTGCTGGGGGTTCCTCTGTCAGTTGGGCCTGGGAGCTCACCCTTGGCCTCTCCTCGCAGGGGACTCCACCAGGCCTTGCTCTTAGTTTAGGCCCTCTACCCAGATGGGGCCTTTCTTCCGGCCTCAAAGGCAAAGACACATGGAAGCTATTAGATCCCCACTCCCTGTCACAGCCAAACTGCTGCTGCTGTGAAGCTCATGACAGTGAGGGCAGCTCTTGAGCACCCTTGTTTGGATCACCTTTGCTTCCTACCACACCTCTCCTCAAGCAGCCATCTTGACTCTCGCACTCCACTCTCTCCCCTTGTCTCTCTATGCTCTCTCTTGAGCTAGCACCTCAGCTCCCTCTGCTGGGCCATACCAGCTGCCCAGAGGCAGAAGATGACTGGCGTCAGTCAGCTCTTGCTCTCACCTTTGTAAGCCCAACAGGGCTCTCTCTTTTCTTGGGCTCTGCCTCCTAAGAGGGTTGCATCTAGGCTAAACATTCCCACTTCTTTCAGCCTTGGGTGGTCCTCTCTTTTGAGCCTTAGTCTTAAGTTTCTCCCAAAGCTGACTAGCAATTTTCAACCTTCTTCCATGTCAGAGCACCCTGCTACAAATTAGCACTGCCCACCTACTGACTGACAAAAAACGCAAACAGAATGTTACGAGTTATTTGCAAAGGGACAGAGAATAAAACTGAGGATGTCATTATGCCTCTACAAATCAATGGTGCGACTGCACCTGGAATATTGTGTGCAGTTCTGGTCGCCCCATCTCAAAAAAAGACATAGCTGAACTAGAAAAGGTAGAGAGAAGGGCAACGAGAATGTTAAAGGGTATGGAACGGCTTCCGTACAAAGAGAGACTTGACAAGCTGTGTCTCTTCAGCTTCGAGAATAGGAGAATGACACCGTTTTTAAACAAGGTGCTGAAAAGCACCTCCTGAGCCCCGCATTGAGAGAAAAGCCGTACGGGGAGTGTTTACACGCTCCCTGCACTGCCGGAAGTGATGTGCTCTCTGTAGCCGGCGGCAGCGGCTGGAGATGCGGTGCTTTGAAGAGGCACGTTCTGAAAGCCTGAAAAATGAGGCTTTCAGAACGTGCCTCTTCAAAACACTACATTGCCAGCCACTGCCGCCGCCGCCGGCAACAGAGAGCACGTCACTTCCGGCAGCGATGGGGGCGTGTAAACACTCCCCACACGACTTTTCTCTCAACGCGGGGCTCAGGAGGCGCTTTTCAGCGACTCGTTTAAAAACGGTGTGAGAGGAGGCAAGATAGAGTTTTATAAAATCTTGAGTGGTGTGGAACGAGTAGATAGGGAATGGTTATCTACCCTATCAAATAGTACTAGAACTAGGGGACACTCCATGAAACTAGCTGTTGGTACATTTAAAACAAATAAAAGGAAGTACTTTTTCACTCAACGCATAATTAACTTATGGAATTTGTTGCCAGAGGACGTTGTCAAAGCCAGTAGTATAGCTGGGTTTAAAAAAGGCCTCAATAAGTTCTTGGAGAGTAGGTCCATTAATGGCTATTAACCAAGTAGCTTACAGGATGAATTTCTTACTGTCAGGAGCTGGGAGTGAACAACGGGGAATGGATTGCCCATTGTGACTGTTGGTTCTTCTCCCATGCGATCGAGATTGGCCACTGTCAAAGGACAGGATGCTGGGCTTGATGGATCATTTGTCTGACTCAATATGGCACTTTTTATGTTCTTATGTTTAGAGAAACACTTGCTGCATTACCATACTATGGCACATTTAACAGTTGCACCCCCTGCCGCTCATGACATGAGTTCAAATGGATAGTTACTTCCATAACTGCGATTAATAACTGATATTCCAGATAGCTAATCAGCTAATCAATCAGTAACTGCAACCGCAGCAATTAACCAATAATTGAAGTACTATTTAATACTGATTTACCATTATTGCATAATTGATTTACCATTTTTTCTGTTTTCTGTCATTTAATCCTGAACCAATAGCAAAGCTGCATCCAGTGGATGTGAACCAGGTATTCAATGAAAAACTGAGTAAAACTTGAAATCAGGGTCCAGAGGGTAAAATAGAAAAGAAATTATGGGCAAACAGACCTAGTTGGTAACTGTGGAATGGAGAGAAAAACAGCACTGAGTCAGCATGGTAAACAGTTCAAAGTGTTAACATGGTAAATTGGTTAATCCACTGAATAATAAATACCACTCGGTAACCAACAATTATTAGCGTGGATTGGTTATGGCAAACCCAAAGGTTACTACATGTCTAACTATTTCAGCTCTACTCTTGCCCTTTCTGTTCACCTCCCCCAACCGTCTTCTGTCAGTGGCTGGTTACAGGCCCAGATAACTCAGCATTCCAACATACTAAAAACATAGACACTATCATGTACCCTACGGTCTTCCTTGTGGCAAGTTACTTTTAACTCATTTAACAATCAGAAGAAAATGTTTCTGTTTAATATTTAAAAGGCAAATGTTTAATGTTTAAAGAGAATACCATGTTCTTGTGATCGCTCAAACTAGTATTAAAGAGAAGTATTGAAAACAGCTTATGTTCTCTGCACAACTGGGCCTCCCCCTCAGTGTCAACGGCGTCAGTGTAGAAATTGCAGTGGTGCCAATGTTACAGGAGGCACTTCCCAAACACCATCTGTGCTCAGAGCAGAGCAGACGCCACCACTTCAGTGAAATTAAGATAAGCAGTGTCTAAGGCATTTGGCTAAGATCAAGGAGAGAGAAGTTCTTGTCTTGGCTCTGCCATTAACCTTGGGACAATTCAATTCAAAAATAGTTTGGCTGTAATCCATAGACCACTTACGTTGTAGTAATCCCATTGAAAGCCACAGAACTTCAATGGGACTATCCCAGCATATGCGGTTTTTGGCCCAGCAAGCATCATTCTAGAATATAAGGGAACATATGTATCATGGATAGGGGTGGGGGTAGGCATGGCCCATCCAGAAGAGGTCAGTGACCGGGATCCAAACACTGGGCATGACCAATGATGTCTATCCCTCAGCTAGTGTCAGGTTGCTCCAGAGCATGATGTCAAACTCCATCATCTACTTTCTTGAAAGATCAGGAGCAGTCCACTTGTTGATTTTGAATGTGAAGCCTTGTATGATCCATGACACCTTCACTTCCCTGGGCCTCCGCTTCATCACCCATCTCTTGAGTGCCAGATCACCTTTTATTTGACAAATTTCTGTATGTAAGCGTGTGCAGGCTTTTCCGCTTCACAGAGTCATCTTTTACGTGAGAAATTAAATTTGTCTGCATCTAAAATTTGGATCTGGTTTCTCCTGAACTGTTGAAAAGCATGTTACCCTGCTGTAGGGCAAGAGGAAAGGTGTTCTGCCATTACCACTCTCTTCTTGACACAGAGATGATTATCCTGTTTTCACTACTGGTGATAAAGGCTGTATTTGGAGAGAGAAAGAACTGGGAATGGAGTATTCAGTAGCAAATGAAAAGTCACCAGAAAATTCAAGTCATGACCAAAACATTGATGTTAACTTGGTTCCTAACTATTAAGAAAAAATTGGGGTATCTCCAGATACTGACATTTTTAGAAGCCTAAATCAGGAAAATGCTGAGATGTTTCTGTTACTCCGACATCCATCACAAATACTCAATGCAAATTTCTCCCACACGCAGCAAAGTAAGTTTATTAGCAAACGTCTCATTGGATTAAGTTTGCTCTTATTGTATTGGCGAACTTTCACACCACATTAAATTGCAACACAATAGGATGGTTGCTAACACAGAAAGAATTAAATTACTAAGTCCCACTCAGTAATTCACTTAGGAAGGATGCAGCAAGACTAGGTAAGAGGACAGGCTCTGTAACGCAGGGCTTAAGTGCAATACAGGGCCTTGGACAGACCCCTCTGTGATGGGGTGAATTTCACCAATAGGGAATACATTAATTTCCAACAAAGCTCACTCTTCCGCACCAAGCAGTCAAACAAAGAATGACACAACACACTAAGCAAGCCAATATCCCTACATGGAGACAATGCAATCCCATTCATCCAGTCCACTCACTTAACCACAAATCCCTCTTATCTGATTCCCAACAAATTCAATGGCAGCTGTCCGCAGGCAACTAAGCACAGAATTTAGCCTGTTCAGAGGGGGTGGGGGACTTACTCCTGAAGTCTGAAAGGGATTCCTACTTATCACAGTGAAAAATCAAATGAAGTCCAGGAGGTACAAGAAACACAGAAAAGAATATCTGTCCCTCTGTTAACCCCTTCACCAGTGGGCCCATTCCACGTTGTCTTCCTAGGAGCAGACTCTTTCCCTGCTGTGTTCCCTCGCAGCTCATTTTGGTCAGCTTTTCTAGTAGTACGAGCTTTGATAAATGATATACAGTCATCCATCTCCTAGCCTAGCACTTCAGTGATGAATGGAGTACATTTGGAAAGCAGACCGGGGGAAAAAATACATAAAATTGATAGCCTAGAAAGAAAGAAAACCTTGCGTTGGCAACAGCTGCAAAAGTTTAATGAGGAAAGGTTGAAGCAAAAATATTAACTGAACAAAGATTGAAATGCTGAGCAGCACAGAGATAACAAAGCTCCAGTTTTTTTAAAAGTAGCTATTCTATAAGTATCTAATGGGAAATTTCTGAGGTTTGTGTACCAGGTTACTATTGTAAGTCTTTGCAGGAGGAGGTGGACCCTTACTGATCTAGTACAGTCACACATGCCTTATGCTGAACTGGCTCCAGCTAGGGCTGAATGTGAAATTGCTGTCTGATTCTGATTCTATCAGAACTGGGTGGTTTGTTCGGTCTGATTGGAATTCAGACCGAACCCCCCCAAAATGCCCCTTTTAATACACGCAAAATCGAATGTGCCATTATGTTAGCTTTCCCATGAAATTGAAATGGCTTTTCCAAACCAGATTTAGCTCCACCTGAGCAGGGACTTCTAAAGCTGAATGCAAGGCTCAGCTGTGATAGACTAGAGGAAATGTTCAAGTGAGGGAGCAGAAGAGAAGATGGCCAGCCAATAAAGCTCCATGACAAAAGTCTGGGACTCTGGGAGGCCAGGAAGAGGCCTGCTTCTGAAGGAAGAGGCTGGGAGCCTACTGAGCTCACTTCAAAAGGGTCCACAGCTTGTAAGTCTACAGATGGTTCAACGAACACATGCCAATAAAAGAGCACAAAGGAAAGAAGTATCTCTCTGGCTTTGCTTATAGAAGAAGGTTGGAGAGTGGGTTTAACCCTGCATACATTTACAATGAGCAACTTACTAGTTTTGCACAAGAAATGGAAGAAAAAGCAAGGTAGATGCAACTAGTACCTTACAAAGGTTCTATTCTGGACCACGGAAGGCCCGACCCAAACTAAAGTCTGTAAGACTGTTTCCAACGTGACTTAACTACACTCCAGCCAGTGATTTAAGCGATTCCCAAGGTGTGAGGAGACTGGCCTAGATCCAATGCTTTTCATTCAGGTCTTGCTGTGTCCAGGTGAGGTCACAGGCCTCTTAATCACAACTAGGGCTTAAACAAGAAGCATTTTAGTTTCTCTTGAGAAATACCGAGAATATGAGAGCCGGACCCATCCCGGTACAAATTCTCTGTATTTCTCTGTGTAAGAATAAATAAATAAAAATCACTGTGCATGCACAAATGACTTCTGCGGTCTGCACATAACACAAACCTTTTCCAAAATGGCAGCAGCAGCATCACTACCATTTTGGAAAAGGGTTCCACATGCACAGAGTGGCCTGGTGGCCATTTTGTGCATGCACACCAATTTTTTGTTTGTTTTGTTCTCGCCCAGAATTAAGCCCAGAACAAACTGAGAAACAGTTTTTCAATGAGGCTGAAAAAACCCCAAGAATGAACTTTCATCCCTAATTACAATCCTCCTGAAACAAGCTCGCTCAACACCCAGCTTGAAAATGTCGTGCCCACGGAATTTTTACAAACTCATGCCGTCTCCTCAGCAAAGCCGCATTACTCACTTTTGCAGTAGGTGTGCATTTCACATTCGTTATTATAATAATGATAATGAAATTATCATTTAAATTGTTTTACAATAATGACAATGATTTAAATAATTACAAAAATAACAAAAATTTGTAATTTGTAATTATTTCATTATTTCCTGACCATGTGACACATATTTTAGACTTTAACTGTTCTGTTTTGTATCCAGTATTAATAAAACTTGGAAATATAGTATCCCTCACCCTCTGAGATATATCTGCCAACTTACAGAAGGACTGGATGCAGGGTTGAGAATTTACAAATATTATGATTTTTAATACATTTATGGTGTTATTTCCCTTTTTGCCATTCAGATTTGAATTCAACTTGCAAATAGTGTACCCCTAATACAAGGGATCATCTGTGCCAAGGTTTAGAAAAATTGGATAACAGGTCCACATTCTATCAGTAATTTACATTTTGTGGTTTGTGCACACATTTGCACCTGTAGAAACTTTGTTGTCCATCCAATATGGATAAAATTTGGTCTACATGTACCTCTCATGCAAGGCATGATTCTTGCCTGATTTCAGACAGATTGGATAAAGGGCCCCAATTTTATAAGCAATTGACAGTTTGTGATTTAACAGAAGTTGTGCAAATGCAAGTCCTGAAAATTTGGGACAAAAACTAAAATTTCAGGGCATAAGAGGGACTTATGCCATCAATTCAGATGGTAGGGGGAAGCATACCAGCAGTCAAGAGACATGATTTACACATCCAGACTGGTTAACTGGCATCCTAAACACACCCTGCAGCACTGTGACAGATGACATCTGAGAACCTCTTATTGGCTCTGTCCTAAGCAGATGCTTCCAACTTCCTAGTAACAAGCAGGGCCCCTTGGGGTGAGCACAGCACAGACTGAGGATACATGAATGACATTTATTCTGGCCAGTTGGCATCATGAACCGATCTCGTACCACTGTGACAAACATCAGAGAATCTCTGGTATAGGCTCATTCTCTGGAGATACTTTCCAGGCTTCCAACTTGATAGTACCCAATAACTGCAATTAGGGAGGCTTGGGGGTGAGCACTGGGGATCAAATATAAACTTCTGCCAAGCTTCACAGCCCCACAGTTACTCTCTTCCCCACGTATTCCCCCCCCCCCCCGATTTCTGGGTGCCAATTACTTTCAGGGTGGGTAAAATGAGTACAGATTTCACCCAAACTGCATGAAAAACAAAGATGTTATAGCTGCAAATGTGTGTGTAAATCACAAAATCTTAATTGATTTCAGAATCAGGATCCTTTATCCAATCTTTAAGACATTTGTCAGGGACGATTCCTTGGATACTGGGTACAATCCGTCCAAATTTCAAGCAAATTGGATAAAAAATGAAAACATTACAGCCAGAAATCAATTTCCCATAGAAATTGATGGTAAAAAAACCAAAGTTCAATAACGATAATGAATTTATATATAACGAAATCACAAAATCTGAAGCTGCATAATAACAAAGTGATAACAAAATTATGAATTCCATATTAGGTCCCTAGTGCACACCCCTATTTTGGAAGGAAGTGCAAAGATATGTGAATGCCAGCACTGAAGTAAAAGGACAATTTGTCAGAGGGCATTCCGAGGCAAGCCAGCTGGCAGGGTTGTCTCTCTACCACTGCCTCACTCACCTTGTAAGAAGGTTGAACTAAAGGTGGTACCAATGAACAGGTTTCCTTTACACCCAACCAACGTCAAAGTAGCATCCTGTCTCTTGATTAAATGATGAGGCCTCACAATCAGGATAATGCTCAAGCACAGTCACAAGCTGAAGACATAATTTATTTACCCATCTAAACCAAGCGAGTGCATATAGCAGCTGGTTTTCTTTGATGCTTAAGTTTCTTTAACCCAAATTTTCCAGTCGAGCCAACCGAGGCACCAAGGTCAAGGGACTTGGTCCAAAGTCATGCAGTGGATTAAAAGTACATCTACAGAAGAGACCTGCAAACACAGGTACTTCAGAATTCGAGACCTCAACTGTGAACTCCTTACCAGGCATATCCAAGGGAGTGGATTTCAAAGTGTTCGGACTGGCAACATTAAGAGCATGTACGTCCCCAACCAGATTTGTTGTTTCCAGCAGCCCCAAGTAGAAGCAGACTGCTCTTAATGCCAAGTACTATTAGCACTAGAAAGCTGATCGGCAGTAATCTTTAATCTGGAATGCATCTGCAGTGTATGTACAGAAACAGTGTAGCCTAGTGGATAAGGAGATGGACCTTGGAAACCAGGTGTAATAGGGAAGCCTAGGGGTGGGGTGGGGTGGGGCTTTAAGTGAAGAAAAACCCCAGACTGAAATGTGGCTAATTAGTCCAACTGGAAAAAGGGACTCAGCTGGAATAAAAAGGGCTGAGAGCTCAGTTTGAGGAAGGCTGCTGAGGAAAGGTCTCTTTCAGTTTGGAGACAAGAAAGAACTGAACTCCAAAGGAGAATAGCTGGGAATTGGGGGGAAAACCCAGCTTCAAAAAGGAAAGTGATCCCAGAGACCCATTAAGGAAGATAGACTGCATGGGCTCCCACAGGTGGGATCTGTCCTGCTATTTATGCCCTTGAGGAAGGATTTGTTTATAGACTGTGTCTACACAAAGCTTCCTGCAGGCAGAGTGCGCTAAAATACCTTGGTGGAGACAGCCTGGCTAGAAGGGGAGATTTTGGAGGCCAGAACTGTAAGCTCCCAAAAGTGCTTGGGGCTTAAGACTGTGTTTAAGACTGGGTATTACTAAGTTTTTATTGTCTGCATTAATGTGGGGTTTTGGTGTGCGCCAGGCAAACAGCGAATTTCCCTAACACTAGAAGCAACTTTATAGGATAAGGATGCCACCCGGCCACACCAGGGCTTAAATTCTATTTCAACCATGAACTCACTGGGTGACTTTAGGCAAGTCACTATCTCTCAGCTTTAACTCCCCATCTGTAAAATTAGAATAATGACAACCTATTGCACAGGGTTGCTGTGAGGATGAAATACATAAGGAATGTAAAGCACTTTGAACAGTGAAAGTGCTATATAAATAATAATAGTACCCCCAAAGGTAATTACCAGTAGTGTGGCTGTACTGCTATGGGACACCATCTACTTTGCATTCTGTTCATATGTGCATAAAAAACAGAGTTAAAGGTTTATTAAGGTTTATTACTTTAGAATAAAGGCACATTCACACAATAATTTTAGAGGAGCTAGTGGTATGGGCCAGCATTCCAAGTGCTGGGTGAAATCCTTACCACTTCTCATTTTTCCTGCTGAATTCAATTTTATTTTATTTTAATTCTATGTAATTTTTGGAGTGTTTAGCTCTGGTATGTATTAAGTTATTAAGTCTTTAACCTATGGTTATGACTTATAAATAAAATTTTATTTATTATTATTATTATTCCTGCTGATGCCATGTTCCCTCACAAAGGTTTTGCTTGCAAGGATCTATCAAGCAGCAATGATGCTGTGTGAATGGAATACCCCGAATCATGCTTCAGTCTCAATACATCCTTTTCTCTTTGTCACATTCTGCCTCCAGGGGATTATACAGGTATGGCCAGAAACCCTTCTCTAATCCATGCTCTTTGCAGAGCACTTCCTGCAGCGATATCACAAGGGTATTCCCCCATGTCCTTTGCATTGTGGGAAATACCACAGGGAAGTAGAGAGGGGTCACTGAAATTCAGGGAAATTGGCATTAGCGTGCTACACACAAGACGAAAACAAGTTAAGGAACACAACACAAAGGGGAATGGGGTGAACCCTAAGAGTCTGTGTAAATTCTCAGTCAGGTGTACTATGTTCAGAACAACAGCTTCATAACAAAAGACAAGGCATAGAGCAAATACAAACAAAATTTTCCCCCTTGCAGATATTTGTAGAGATACCAGAAGTCTGCCAGCACAAAACCTTATCGACAGAAAATAAACTAAGTTACTGGGAAGCATTGATGGGGGCAGCCGTGAGTGGCCAGTGTCACCATATACAGAATTAAGAAAAGTAAACAGTTCAGTGTGGAGATATAAAAATCCAAAGCACTCAGAAACACATTGAAAGACTTGACTGCAGGAGCCATTTCCTGCAGATTAAAGACACAGCTGGTAATGAAGCTAAGAACAGTCATAGTGGGTCAGATTAATAGTCTATCTAGCCTAGTATCCTGTCTCTGAAGGCAGTGAATAACAGATGCCTTAGGGAAGCAATAAAAGAACACGCCTTATACAGAGTGATCCCTTCCTTGTCCTAAACTCCCAGTTCCTAGCAGTTAGAGATTTAAAACTGGGCTAAAGCTGAAGTGATTAGGACTTTTTAAAATTCATATTTATTATTTATATTTTTGGATAGTCATCCAAATAAATATCCACATCCAAAGTTATATTTGTGTATCCGTATATTCAGATATTTCATTTTGGATACTCTGTTTTTTCCAGGTTCTTTTTGCCAGTTCAGATATTCAGTAATTCAACCAAACATCCGAACTGAAATTACTGAAAAAAGAACAAAGCAAAACCAATCCAGCAAGCGAAAATGAATATCTGAACAAATCAGATGTGAAGAGTGTTTCCTATGCACTTTGTCACACCTGATCTGAAGCAAACAATATCAAATACAAAATTCACCATGGATATTCATTGTAGCTGTGCCCAGACCAGGAGGTCACATTTAGAGGGAAAAGGGGTTGTTAATTTTATACCCAGAGATAATACCCAAAATTTCAGGTAGCCTTTCAGGTGCCCAATGAGTGCCCAATTGCCAAAACACATACTTGATTGTCCAAGATACTGGGTATTGCCATTACTGAGTTTCTGACTTTCCATTTTTCTGATCCATTCCAACTTACCACATTACTGTCTTATAGAGTCTTTCTGAATATACCTAACAACTTTCCTGTGTCAATAAACAGAACAAAACAGAAAACTGGAAATTCAGGCACGGTGGTATTTTGGTAATTCAGGTAATTCATCAGGCAATAAATGTGTACCGTTTAACGCCCAATCTGCCTGAGATTTATTTATTTATGTTTATTTATTTTTCTATTTTTACCCTGAGATGGGTTGGGTACTGCAATTTTGATGGGTATATCAATTTTTGTGGGTACCCATTTCAGTTCCCAATCATCTTTGCTAGCTCGGGGTACATATCTTACCCTTTTTTGAACCCAATGATAATATTTGTCTTTACAAGGTATCATGGAAATTAGCTCCATACATCAACTGTGCATTGTGTGAATACATGTCTTACTCACATGTTGTGTCTGTTCAGATTTTACCTGGTTCGTTTAGGGAATTTATGGCAAAAGCTGGAACAGAGCCACCGACTCCCTCAGTCTAACGTTTTAAGCACAAAGTCTGACATATGGAAAAGCTTTGAGAGGAGTCTTCCCAAATCAAACTTCCAGTTCCTCTAGCCCCATTTTCTAATTAACTTCTCCAGATGTCTAAAGTGAATGCACTGATAAGCACCACTGTTGAGCACACTCAGAAATATTTAAGACATTAATCAGACATAAAGAATCAAAACAGCTGAGAACTTTACATGAAGAAAAAAAATCCTGGTTTGTTGCAACATAAACCTTCAGTCTAAATGTTCTAATCCCAACATAAGGAATCTTAACATGCTTTAAACAGCTGCCATTTTGTAACTGAGTGCTCCATACCTTGTTCTTAGATTCCCCTGCTGAGGCAATCCATCGTAGACAGATAACACATCGAAATCTTCTTCTAATGCAAAGGACTGGAACACCAGCTGTATCCTGTTCTGCTCCTCGGCAGTGATTGTCCATGTGCAGTTTGCATAATTTGGATAGCCGTACGGGAATCCTGGACTCTGTAGCGTCCCGTTTGGACCTTGCAAAATGTAACTGCAGTTCTGGGCTGTCAGGAGGAAAGAAAACAAAACAAGAAACATATTACTTGACTTCATTTGATAATTCTATACCTCCAGCATCAGATGGCCACAGTCACAGAGACAATGGACAGGAAGGTTTGGCATGCAGGTGGCAGAGACGTTTTCATCAGATGACTGCCTGCTGAGTGCAGATCACATATTCAGAGTCTAACTCACTGGGCCCAAACTTCCTGTTTATGAGATTTAAATATAATTCCATGTCCCCAGACAGCAACATAGACATAATGCCACACATTTCTTAATCTGTGTTTATCTTGTCCCATAGCAACATATTAAAACAATTGCTGATCACTCTCTATTTCACCACCCCTCCTTACGTCCCTGATGCATTTCCCACAATGCAAAGGGCATGGAGAAATGTCCTTGTGATACCCTTACATGTGCTGTTCTGGAAGCACCAGGGTAATCCATTCAGGTAACCAGCTGACTTGGAGTCCTGACCTACAGTGTAGGAACTAAAATCATCACTATTATAGGGATCAGGAAGGATATTTTCCCCAAGACACATCAGCTGGTGACTCTGGGAGTTTATCATTTCCTGTTGCTTGTGGTGACTCATCAGGTGTATTCCCTGCCCTTGCAGAGGCCTCTGGTATTGATGCATCCCATCCTTCCTATTTGCTGCCTAATTTATTTATTTATTTCAAGCATTTTTAACCTGCCCATCCTGCCACAGGCAGCTCTGGACAGTGCACAATATAAAACATTAACATTAAAAACAACTTTTAAAATAGACAAAAATGGGGAGGTATAAAAAATTCCCACCCACCTGCCACCCTAACCTATTCCCCACACCCTATTCATCCTCCCCCCCCCACCCCGAAAGCCAAGAGAAATAGCCACATCTTGCAACAGTGTCGAAACAAAGGGAGATCCGGGGTCAAGCAGTCCTACACCGGCAGGGAGTTCCACAGCCGTGGGACGGCCACTGAGAAGGCCCTCTCCATCGTAGGCCCCCGGCAGACTCGCGAGACCTCCAGAAGAGCACCCCCCAATAACCACAGGGGCCGATCCAGAACCCGGGGGGTGAGGCGGTCCTGCAAATAGGTTGGGTTGAGGCCATTTAGGGCTTTATAGGTAAGCACCAAGACCGTGAATCAGGTCCGGAAGACTACAGGCAGCCAGTGCAGACACTGAAGAACTGGTGTAATATGTTCCCGGTGGCCCAATCCCACCAGGAGACGGGCCGCTGCATTCTGCACCAGCTGCAATCTCCGTACCATCACCAAAGGTAGCCCCACATAGAGCGTGTTACAGTAGTCAAGCCTAGAGGTGATGAAGGCATGGATGACAGTGGCCAGGTCAGAGTCTGAAACATACAGCTGAAGCCGACGCACCAGATGTAATTGGAGGAAGGCAGTCCTTGCCCCAACCTCCACCTGAGCATCCAAGTGGGGCTGCGAGTCAAGGAGCACCCCCAGACTCCATACATTGGGAAACAGCGGAGGGCAGACCCCATCAATGATGGGGGCTGTTACGCCCGCTGCCTTACCCACCAGCATCACCTCCATCTTGTCGGAATTCAGCTTCAGTCGTTTGCCCTCATCCAGTTCCCCACAGC
Organism: Sphenodon punctatus; assembly: GCA_003113815.1. Classification (NCBI taxonomy): domain Eukaryota; kingdom Metazoa; phylum Chordata; class Lepidosauria; order Sphenodontia; family Sphenodontidae; genus Sphenodon; species Sphenodon punctatus. Next base: position 196,623 of record QEPC01007581.1, on the reverse strand, counting down.
TTCAAGGCACCCGTTAAGCACCGAGACTACCGGGCCTAGGTTTGATGAAAAAGAGAGGTAGAGCTGGGTCTCATCAGCATATTTTATTTTATTTATTTATTTATTTAATTTATACAAACATTTTATCCTGCCCCTCCTGCTCACAGGGCAAACTGGGGCGGCAAACAACAACTCTAAAAACAAAAAAAAATAAAACAGTTAGAACAGTTAAAAATTCCACATTATGTAGGGAAAGAAAACACTCCCTCTCCCCCAACCCCACCCACCCAACCCCTACCCCTCGCTAAAGGCATGGCGGAACAGCCAGGTCTTACATAGACGTCGAAATAACAGGAGAGTGGGGGCCAACTGAGCCTCCTCCGGGAGCGAATTCCACAGCACAGGGATGGCCACTAAAAAAGATCTAACATCGGTAGTCATCTACCTCACCTGGGGAACCTCCAAAAAGGCACCCACGGACAATCTCAAAGGTCGCACAGGCACATGGGGAGTGAGGCAGTCCCGTAGATAAGTAGGGCCCAGGCCGTGAAGGGCTTTAAAGGTTAAAACCAGCACCTTGAACCT
>QEPC01007581.1:152286-176311 GCA_003113815.1 Sphenodon punctatus | reverse complement strand
ATGCCAGCCAGCCTGAAACATCCAGCCAAGCAGGGGTGCCAGCCACCGAGCCCTGGCCAGGCCTCTGCCGCTACTCCACCAATGTCACCCAGCCTGCAATGCCCGAACAAGTAGGGATGCTGGCCCTCTCCAGCCCCAGGACCCACCATCAGGGTTCTGGGGCCATAATTCTGCTTACTGGGAGCCATCATTCCACCGCATCAAGAAACAGCCAGCTACTCCAGCCCCAGGACCCACCCTCAGGGTTCAGGGGCCTAAGTTCCAGGCATGGGGGGCTGTCCATCCACGTCATCAAGAAGTTGCCACTCCTGTCCCAGAACCCACCATGAGGGTTCTGGGGCTGTCATTCTGCCGACCCATGTGGAGGGTTCTTATTCACTTACAGCATGGCGCAGGGAGAGCTAGCCCTGCTCCTGTTGGACATAGACAGCAATTCTGACTTCGGAGGCAGCCAGTCACTCCAGCCTCAGGACCCACCCTCAGGGTTCTAGGGTCTATGTTCCAGGCAGGGAGGGCTGTCCATCCACGTCATCCAGAAGCTTCCACTCCTGTCCCAGGACCACCGTCAGGGTTCTGGGGCCATCATTCCACTCATGGGGAGCTGTCATTCCACAGCATCAAGAAACAGGCAACCACTCCAGCCCCAGGACCCACCATCCGAGTTCTGGGGCCTACATTCCAGGCAGGAAGGGCTGTCATTCCACCTCATCCAGAAGCTGCCACTCCTGTCCCAGGACCCACCGTCAGGGTTCTGGGGCCGTCATTCCGCTCACAGGGAACTGTCATCCTACCGTATCAAGCAGCAGCCACTCCATCCCCAGGACCCCACCGTCTGGGGTCTACATTCCAGGCAGGGAGGGCTGTCGCTCCACTTCATCTAGAAGTTGCCAGTCCTGTCCCAGGACCCAACATCAGGGTTCTGGGGCCGTCATTCCGCTCACGGGGAGCTGTCATTCCACCGCATCAAGAAACAGCCAGCCACTCCAGCCCCAGGACACATCCTCAGAGTTCTGGGGACTACATTCCAGGCAGGGAGGGGTGTCATACCACTGCATCCAGAAGCTGCCACTCCAGCCCCAGAACCCACCATCAGGGTTCTGGGGTCTACGTTCCAGGCAGGGAGGGGTGTCGTACCACTGCATCCAGAAGCTGCCACTCTAGTCCCAGGTCCCACCGTCAGGGTTCTGGGGCTGTCATTCTGCTCACAGGGAACTGTCATCCTACCATATCAAGAATCAGCCAGCTACTCCAGCCCCAGGAAGGACTCACTGTCAGGGTTCTGGGGTTTACGTTAGAGGCAGGGAGGGCTGTTGTACCACTGCATCCAGAAGCTGCCACTCTAGGGCTGTCCATCCATGTCACTGAGAAGCTGCCACTCTATCCTCATTCAGATCACAGGGAACGGTCATCCTACCATATCAAAAAGCAGCCAGCCGCTCCAGTCCCAAGACCCACCGTCAGGGTTCTGGGGTCTATGTTACATGCAGGGAGGTTTGTTGTACCACTGAATCCAGAAGCTACCACTCTGGGCTGTCCATCCACATCATTCAGAAGCTGCCACTCTAGCCTCAGGACCCACCATCAGAGTTCTGGGGCTATCATTCAACTCACGTGGAGCTGTCATTCCACTGCATCAAGAAACAGCCAGCCACTCCAGCCCCAGGACCCACCCTCAGGGTTCTGGGGACTACGTTCCAGGCAGGGAGGGCTGTCCATCTATGTCATCCAGAAGCTTCCACTCCTGTCCCAGGACCCACCATCAGGGTTCTGGGGCCATCATTCCGCTCACGGGGAGCTGTCATTCCACTGCATCAAGAAACAGCCAGCCACTCCAGCCCCAGGACACATCCTCAGAGTTCTGGGGACTACATTCCAGGCAGGGAGGGGTGTCATACCACTGCATCCAGAAGCTGCCACTCCAGCCCCAGAACCCACCATCAGGGTTCTGGGGTCTACGTTCCAGGCAGGGAGGGGTGTCGTACCACTGCATCCAGAAGCTGCCACTCTAGTCCCAGGTCCCACCGTCAGGGTTCTGGGGCTGTCATTCTGCTCACAGGGAACTGTCATCCTACCATATCAAGAATCAGCCAGCTACTCCAGCCCCAGGAAGGACTCACTGTCAGGGTTCTGGGGTTTACGTTAGAGGCAGGGAGGGCTGTTGTACCACTGCATCCAGAAGCTGCCACTCTAGGGCTGTCCATCCATGTCACTGAGAAGCTGCCACTCTATCCTCATTCAGATCACAGGGAACGGTCATCCTACCATATCAAAAAGCAGCCAGCCGCTCCAGTCCCAAGACCCACCGTCAGGGTTCTGGGGTCTATGTTACATGCAGGGAGGTTTGTTGTACCACTGAATCCAGAAGCTACCACTCTGGGCTGTCCATCCACATCATTCAGAAGCTGCCACTCTAGCCTCAGGACCCACCATCAGAGTTCTGGGGCTATCATTCAACTCACGTGGAGCTGTCATTCCACTGCATCAAGAAACAGCCAGCCACTCCAGCCCCAGGACCCACCCTCAGGGTTCTGGGGACTACGTTCCAGGCAGGGAGGGCTGTCCATCTATGTCATCCAGAAGCTTCCACTCCTGTCCCAGGACCCACCATCAGGGTTCTGGGGCCATCATTCCGCTCACGGGGAGCTGTCATTCCACTGCATCAAGAAACAGCCAGCCACTCCAGCCCCAGGACACATCCTCAGAGTTCTGGGGACTACATTCCAGGCAGGGAGGGGTGTCATACCACTGCATCCAGAAGCTGCCACTCCAGCCCCAGAACCCACCATCAGGGTTCTGGGGTCTACGTTCCAGGCAGGGAGGGGTGTCGTACCACTGCATCCAGAAGCTGCCACTCTAGTCCCAGGTCCCACCGTCAGGGTTCTGGGGCTGTCATTCTGCTCACAGGGAACTGTCATCCTACCATATCAAGAATCAGCCAGCTACTCCAGCCCCAGGAAGGACTCACTGTCAGGGTTCTGGGGTTTACGTTAGAGGCAGGGAGGGCTGTTGTACCACTGCATCCAGAAGCTGCCACTCTAGGGCTGTCCATCCATGTCACTGAGAAGCTGCCACTCTATCCTCATTCAGATCACAGGGAACGGTCATCCTACCATATCAAAAAGCAGCCAGCCGCTCCAGTCCCAAGACCCACCGTCAGGGTTCTGGGGTCTATGTTACATGCAGGGAGGTTTGTTGTACCACTGAATCCAGAAGCTACCACTCTGGGCTGTCCATCCACATCATTCAGAAGCTGCCACTCTAGCCTCAGGACCCACCATCAGAGTTCTGGGGCTATCATTCAACTCACGTGGAGCTGTCATTCCACTGCATCAAGAAACAGCCAGCCACTCCAGCCCCAGGACCCACCCTCAGGGTTCTGGGGACTACGTTCCAGGCAGGGAGGGCTGTCCATCTATGTCATCCAGAAGCTTCCACTCCTGTCCCAGGACCCACCATCAGGGTTCTGGGGCCATCATTCCGCTCACGGGGAGCTGTCATTCCACTGCATCAAGAAACAGCCAGCCACTCCAGCCCCAGGACACATCCTCAGAGTTCTGGGGACTACATTCCAGGCAGGGAGGGGTGTCATACCACTGCATCCAGAAGCTGCCACTCCAGCCCCAGAACCCACCATCAGGGTTCTGGGGTCTACGTTCCAGGCAGGGAGGGGTGTCGTACCACTGCATCCAGAAGCTGCCACTCTAGTCCCAGGTCCCACCGTCAGGGTTCTGGGGCTGTCATTCTGCTCACAGGGAACTGTCATCCTACCATATCAAGAATCAGCCAGCTACTCCAGCCCCAGGAAGGACTCACTGTCAGGGTTCTGGGGTTTACGTTAGAGGCAGGGAGGGCTGTTGTACCACTGCATCCAGAAGCTGCCACTCTAGGGCTGTCCATCCATGTCACTGAGAAGCTGCCACTCTATCCTCATTCAGATCACAGGGAACGGTCATCCTACCATATCAAAAAGCAGCCAGCCGCTCCAGTCCCAAGACCCACCGTCAGGGTTCTGGGGTCTATGTTACATGCAGGGAGGTTTGTTGTACCACTGAATCCAGAAGCTACCACTCTGGGCTGTCCATCCACATCATTCAGAAGCTGCCACTCTAGCCTCAGGACCCACCATCAGAGTTCTGGGGCTATCATTCAACTCACGTGGAGCTGTCATTCCACTGCATCAAGAAACAGCCAGCCACTCCAGCCCCAGGACCCACCCTCAGGGTTCTGGGGACTACGTTCCAGGCAGGGAGGGCTGTCCATCTATGTCATCCAGAAGCTTCCACTCCTGTCCCAGGACCCACCATCAGGGTTCTGGGGCCATCATTCCGCTCACGGGGAGCTGTCATTCCACTGCATCAAGAAACAGCCAGCCACTCCAGCCCCAGGACACATCCTCAGAGTTCTGGGGACTACATTCCAGGCAGGGAGGGGTGTCATACCACTGCATCCAGAAGCTGCCACTCCAGCCCCAGAACCCACCATCAGGGTTCTGGGGTCTACGTTCCAGGCAGGGAGGGGTGTCGTACCACTGCATCCAGAAGCTGCCACTCTAGTCCCAGGTCCCACCGTCAGGGTTCTGGGGCTGTCATTCTGCTCACAGGGAACTGTCATCCTACCATATCAAGAATCAGCCAGCTACTCCAGCCCCAGGAAGGACTCACTGTCAGGGTTCTGGGGTTTACGTTAGAGGCAGGGAGGGCTGTTGTACCACTGCATCCAGAAGCTGCCACTCTAGGGCTGTCCATCCATGTCACTGAGAAGCTGCCACTCTATCCTCATTCAGATCACAGGGAACGGTCATCCTACCATATCAAAAAGCAGCCAGCCGCTCCAGTCCCAAGACCCACCGTCAGGGTTCTGGGGTCTATGTTACATGCAGGGAGGTTTGTTGTACCACTGAATCCAGAAGCTACCACTCTGGGCTGTCCATCCACATCATTCAGAAGCTGCCACTCTAGCCTCAGGACCCACCATCAGAGTTCTGGGGCTATCATTCAACTCACGTGGAGCTGTCATTCCACTGCATCAAGAAACAGCCAGCCACTCCAGCCCCAGGACCCACCCTCAGGGTTCTGGGGACTACGTTCCAGGCAGGGAGGGCTGTCCATCTATGTCATCCAGAAGCTTCCACTCCTGTCCCAGGACCCACCATCAGGGTTCTGGGGCCATCATTCCGCTCACGGGGAGCTGTCATTCCACTGCATCAAGAAACAGCCAGCCACTCCAGCCCCAGGACACATCCTCAGAGTTCTGGGGACTACATTCCAGGCAGGGAGGGGTGTCATACCACTGCATCCAGAAGCTGCCACTCCAGCCCCAGAACCCACCATCAGGGTTCNCCACGCTGCTCTTCTCGGCGGCACTTATCTTCTCCGGGGTGAGTCAGAGGCGGCTCCTCCGGTGTTTTTTAGGCAAAAGTCATGGAAAAGCTGTAAAAGTCATGGTGAGGGGGGATATTCACTAAAAACATGTCTTCCATCACTACTCTGACAAAATCTTAGCCCTAGTAATCAATAATGCAAGGTGATTCCATTTACTATAATTTTTAATCAAAATTCACCAGTATAGAAAAGAATGCGTTGGGGAGGAGAGCTGCTACCTGTCTGCCTCTGTCCACAGGCGGCAAAGAAACCATGTAGCTGGAATCCGCTAGTTGTGCTGAATCCTAGGCTAGATACCTCTGTCTCCTTCCCGCTAAAACCTGAAATGTACAGTGGCAGGTAGAGGGTGTTATCAGAATAAGGAGCAGGGCTGAAAGCAGAGTTGCTGCAAATGAAAGTATGCTCTCCTGTTGTTAACTAAGCATAAAACTTAAGGTTTCCAATCAGCCTGATTTTATCAGGCTAGTTCCAATTTTACTAGTGCTGTCCTGAATGACAAAAAAAGAAGCACTCTCTGGACAGCAACTTGTCCTGAATTTTCCTTGAATAAGAGACAGCCCAGCTGCTGCAATCACCTCTAACCCCTGCTTCTATCTGCACAGCTGGACCCAGTAGCTTCCCCAATGCATGAGCAAAATGGCTGGAATAAAAAGAGAGCCAGCATAGACTAACGAATGAGGTGTTGGGTGAGAAACTGGGGTCTAATCTCATTCTAGCCATGAATTCACCGGGTAGGCATAAAAATAAACTTTAAATCTCAATTCCCCTTCTGTAAAATGGGAGTAATAATGGCCTATCTCACAGGGTTCTTATGAGAGTGAACCACACAGTAACGGTAAATCGCTGTGACCATTTTTAAACAGGCACGGCTGGGGATGGGGGTCAAGTCCATGTGCGCCGCGTGGAATGCTGATGCACATTCGGTGAGTGGGAGAATTTAAACGGTCCGGGATGGGTGTGCACCCTTCACCACTCACCGCCCACTCCTGTCCTTGCACAGAGCATCCTGTTTTTCCCCCCCAATGCTTCATGTGTTGGTATAAGTGGGTAGTGCGTCGATCACGGGAGCGCGCACCCATCTAAGCACCACCAGACGGGCACTCAGGTGGGTCAGGAATGGGTGGAACTGAATGTGTGCATTCCATTTAAAAATGACCTTTGAAGGCTGAAAGTGCTACATAAATTATATAAAAAAACAAAACCTGGAATTGTTAATTTGTACTATAAATTCTTGAGTCAGATAGTGTTTCAACTTACGGTAAAGGGGTTATTACAGGTGGATTAGAGACTCTTTGTTCCAAATTATAAATGCAGTGATCAATAGGCATGCACTCAAGTGCCCTCATACCCAGGAAAGAGGACAGTTGTCTTCAACATTATGGTCATCAAGGTAAAAAGGAAAAATCTACTCCATATCAAACCTGTTCTGTCCTCCAGACTTTTTCCATCATCAGCCATGATTTGTCTTAAATGTTGATAGTAAAACTGTCTCCACAGGAATCTTGGACAGAGATTTCACTTCCCATCTGTCTCATCAATCCTTCAGGTCCATTCAGCATCATCACTTTACATCCTTCTGTGGCAGGGTGTTGGCTGGCGTAAATCCTACAAAAGGCCAGGGCAGGAGTCACCAGGAGGACTGGTGACCTGCAGCTGCTCCCATGGAAGTGTGGATAATTCCCAAGAACTTGGGGGCAAGGGATCTCTGGGGACAGGATCATTTATGAGCCTGCAGCTCAGACACCCCTTGAAGACTTACAGTGGTAAAGATGACTACTCCATAAACAGAGGATATATGGTGACAGTAAGCCTATCTTTTGAAGTAAGGGGTGCAACACGACTGGCTGTTTCTAAACGGGCAAGGCTTGGGGGAGGGGGGGTCCATGGTTGGTGTATGGGGAGGCAGAGGGCACTCATGCACACTGGGTGCATGGGAAGGGATTCAAACAAGCAGCTCTCAGCATGGCTTCCCCATCCACGGAGGCAGCCACCCTGGCCCACACGGGCCACTCCGGATTTTTCAAGAGCACTCTGTGTGTGGCCATGGGTAGCTGGTGCATCGGTCATGAGAGCATACCTCCACAGGCACCAACTTCAAACAAGCGGTTGAATGTTTGGACATTCCGAGGCCATACATAGACACATCTCACTTAAAAACACTGAGAGTAACAGAGCTGTTCTTGTAGATACTCACCCATCCTGAGAACAAATCTTGTGCTCTTTGTACAGCTCAACACCTTAGGGAGGGTGGAGCCTATGCTCTCAGAGGCATGCTATTATCAGGGAGTACTGCTCCCATTACTAGGAGATGTCTTACTCTTTGCTAGGGGTGGGAATATTGGTATCGGATTAATCCGATAATCACCGGTATCGGCATACCGTTTTTTTTTAACATTGGCCACTTTACCAGGTTTTTTACATCGTGGCCATTGAAATAAAAGGCCGCAATGTAAAAAAATCCAGTAAAGCGGTCAATGTTAAAAACCTGGTATGCCGATACCGGTAAATCTGATACCGGGGAGATCCAATACCGATAAATCTGGTATCTGGTATTCTCCCTGGTGTCCCGTCCCACCCCTACTCTTTGCCATCCAAAAGGCCTTCACTAGGAGGAATGGGGCAGTATTAATAAAATCATCAATTTTAACGTCAGCAGAAACCAGTCCTCGCTGCCTGTTTTGCTGTGCTGTTAGCTGTAGGTTTTGTTTTCATGCAGTGTTTTCAACTAAAGGTTTGATGATAAGGGAGTGTAATGGTTCATAAAAGTTAACAATGGTCCATAGTTGAAAAAAATTGGAACCACTTACTTATATTCAATACCTTCCCCTGCCCATGTCCAATCCCCCAATTCTATAAAAAAAAAACTTTTGCACTACCATGGTTATAAAAATCTATCATGATCATTATTAAAAAGCACTTGTTCAAAAAAACAAAAAACAAAAAAAACAACCCTTCATTTTAGGAGAGCTCAGTTCGGCTTAGATGCCATCATCCATGAACAGCCGTGGCTCTGTAATTTCCAGGCTGCAGTTCACAATTAGCCAATCAGGACACTCAAGCACATAAGCCCCATTTTATAAAAACAAATAATTAATGAGGCTTGTAATGTTTCATGGTCAGCGGTTCTATGAACAGTTCAGGTGCCCCGCTTTTCATCACTCCAATGGGTAGGGACAGCACTTCTTTGTAAGAAGGCTAATTCTTAGCAGCGCTGTCTGATGTGAAAAGTAACCAAGTTACTTGTAACAACCAGCTACTCATCAGTAATTTTGTTATCCTATTGAGTGTCCTGCATTAAACTGCTCTATTCACAGGCCTACAAACAAATGGATAAATTGACCCATCCACAAAGAAAGAGTGGTCCTTTCAGAAAGGTTTTCGAGATGCTTTAATACTCTCTTTTTATATACGTATATTAGACAATGGAGATTGTTGTTTGTTTTGCAACACAGAAACAAGTCCTTGCCAGGTGTCAAGGAAAACACAAAAGGCAATAAATACTGCAGTACACTGCAATGCCACTAAACTGCAGCACACACTGTTGTATAGATTTCTTTTCCTTTTATTGACAAGTAGAAAATGATCATAGAAGAGCTGACGAGACTGGCAGCGGAGCAAGGAAAGATTTTACTTCTAGATTTTAGTGGTTCAAATCCAGAGGAAATAAAGGTTCTGACACTTTGTCATGCAGCCAGTTAAGAGCCACAGTGCTATCAATGGGAGAATCTCATAAGAAGCCCCAACCCAGGTGGGCTTATTATGGGATTTCAAAGTCTGCCCTGAGCTCCTTAGCCCATCTGGTTGGCATGGTTAAAGTTTGTCAGTTTCTGTGGCCACAAGCAACTGATGTGGTCAGCACCACCAGCTTTGACCCCCCCAAGCCCAGTCAATGGCCCTTTTCCCACCCTGCGTGTTGCAGATGTGCTCTGTGGGTGCCCTGCAGCATGTATAATAAAAGGTAACACCCATTTTATCAGTGTTAGAGTGTCTGTGGGAAAAGGGCCCATAGACCCATGGATAGAGCCATATCACAGCTGGGTGGAGTAGAGGTGGCTATCGGGTGTGAGATCAAGCAGGAATTACACTCATGACCTTAAGGATTCTTTAACTACTCAGCCACCATGCCTCATTCAGAGACAGGGGCCAAAGTTAAGGTTTAATTTCATTGAGCTTGTCAGTATGAGACTAGCTCCTTCAGTATCTAGGAGTAGAGCCCTACTGAGGATGAAAAATTCACTCCAAGCCTAACTACATCAGGACCAACCTAAACCCAGTCCCAACACAACCAGGTTCTCCTAAGTCTGGGCCCAGTGTAACAGCCGGGTCCCATACCTCATGAAGCACCGAGACATCATAGCTCCAAGCAGAGGCAAGGCCACATCAGGAAAGGGACAGGGAGATGTCTTCATACTGCCCCTTTTATGATATAACCCCGCCCCACAGAGCACTGTGATTCATGGTGCTCCATGGGGGTGGAGGCCATGCCAGTGGTGCTAAGGTGTTCCCCACTCTTCCCTTGCTCTATCCCTGCGGAGGGTCATAATGTCACCATACTCCATGGGTTTGGGGCCTTCCACCCAAGGGCAGCCTGGTCCGAGAGGCTAGGATCAGGAAGACTCCCAAACTGAACCAAGTCTGGCGGGATCAGTCGGGTCCTGTTCAGGTTGGTTCTGTTTTCAGGGCTCTCATTTAGAGCCCTCAAACCATTACAGTAGATACTAGGGATGTGCACAGGGGGTACCTTTCGTCTTTTTGTGTCTCCAATTTTAGCGGCTTTTGTCTTTTTTTCTTTCATAGAAATTTACCGCTGATAATGAACAGAACGTACTTTACACATTAAATAATAAAGATTACATAATGAATGGTATATATCCTGTAAATAAGTGTTTTTTAAATAAAGTCATGTAGACTATAAGGAGAATTAAAAAAATGTACACACAACCTAGTACAATAGGAAGCCACCCAAGACACGTGTACCCCTTCCCTCTTCAAGCCCCAGAAGCCCTCAAGTCCCCCCTTCTGCCCCAAGAATCCCTCAAGCCCACTACCCCCTAGATCTCCCCTTTGTACTCCATGATTCCCCAAGCCCACTGTCCTTAGGTCTCCCCTTTCTGCCCCAAGTCCCATGCTTCTCCATCTCTCTTGCTCAGGTGTCTGTCACCGGGGTTGGGGTTTGGGGCCCACTCTTCATTTAGAGGCTGTCCCCCGTTTGCCCACCAGGTCAGCCGCAACCCAGTTGCCGGTGTCTGAGTGGGTCCCCACGTTATCAGAAAACCTTCACTGCAATCAGGGAGCTTTCAGAGGCCCGCGCCCCTTAGAAACGCCTCCCCTTGATCTCCCAGCCCAGCCGTAATGCAGAGAACGTTCTCTGGCCACCTGTAGCTTGGAAGACTTTGCAGTGGGGTTGTCTTATATGAAAAAGGTTCGTCTAGGCTCTCACCTCGATAGGAGTACCCCCAAGTGAATTCCCCAAGGCCAAATAAAGACACAAGCACGCTAGGCTTGGTTACAAAACATATATTGAGTACATACAAGTACAAGGCTGTTGGTCAGATAGTGCAAGTCAATAAATCAAACATCCTAAGATATACTGAGATTCCCTAACTGTCCCCTTACCCTATGGTTCAGTTCAAGTTCATCAGCGTATCTCGCAGCTTTGATGTCCAAGCCGGGCCCAAGTCTTATGAAAGTCTTTAGTTCATGCTTGCAGCAGCTCTTCTGCTGAGCTGTTCTCTCCTTCAAGTCCAATATGGAAGAGTGCTAAATTCTAGAAAAAGAACTTCCTTCTTCTTCCTCACAGGAGGCCCCAGGTCACTTCCTGTGTCTCCTGGCTATTGTCATTGTAACAAGTCGGCTGGTCTGACCTGGCCGTTGCTTGGCAATAAACTGCCTACTTGTTATAACAAAGGGAATACCTCCCCCCACTCTGGTAACTGGACTCAGTATCTTGCTCCAACTGAGCTTACATTCTGTTAACCCTTTATTTACATTACACATATCCCCAAATTGTGTGTCCTCTCCCCCCAAATGGGTGTGTTGCCCCCATGTTCCCATGACAGTGTCACCCCCTTCTGACCTAAGATCCCTCCAGCCCCATTGCTCCAAGTCCCCAAGATCCTCTCTTCTGCTCTGAGATTCCCCCCATTACTGCTCCAAGCCCCACAATGCCGCCTCCTTGTTTCATCCACCACCACATCCTGGGCATTCTACTACCTCTTTGCCAGGTCCTGCACTGCCACCACCACCCCTTCTCATTCCTATTTGCCCTGTCCCAGAGCCATGCTGCTGCTGCCGCCTCCTCCAGTCTCCTTGGCCACCTGGCTACAACTTCTCCATGCCTAGTCCTACCACTTGCATCTTCAGGGTCCTGCACCTCTCACTATGCATCTCTCTGGGGATCCTGCACTGCCCTGCCTTTTGGTCCAGCACCATCCCTCCTCTCGGTACTGCAGCTTCAGGATCCATCACCGCTAGCTTCCATGCTGGTTCATGTTGCAGCCGAGCCGTTCCTGCTTGGAAGTCGTCAGGTGACTTCTGGGGATGAAAGTGGAGGCACAGGCCCGATGGGTGGACTCCAGAGCTCCCAGGGCCAGAAATGTAACCATCTTTAGGGACTCGGTGCGAGGGAGTGGAGGCCTCACACCATTCTCCTGGTAAAAACAGGGGGCTTCTGCAGGGCCTGAAGTAAGGAGAACTGCGGGACCCTGTAGTAAGGATGATCCTGCCAGCAGGGCTGGCTCACTGACGAGTGCTGAGGCCAGAGGGAGCATCCTTTAGGGAGCCTGAAATCCGGGGGGAACCCATCTGATTTTTATTTCCCTGAAAGACATTTTTGTTGAAATTCGGGTTTGTTGGACCCCTAATTACACATCCCTAGTTGATACTATCCCTTGGGGCCTAGGTTCTGTTCCTAGCTAGGCCTCTGACCTGCTGCTCTGTGACTTTGGCAAGCCATTTTTTTTCTCCCTGTTTCTCTTTGCCCACCTCCACCTCATTCAGTCTATTTAGACTGGAATTTTTTCTATAGAGAAATACACCGCATCTGGGTGCCTGACCTCATCTGGTGCGGTGCCCCTAGGTACTGTTTGTGTTACATGTAAAGTGTGAAATGCAAGAAACACACACAACATCTAGGCACCCTATAGAATGCCTGCAGCTTTGGGGTAATGTGTACATAGCTTGATTATATACATTACCCAGGAATTCTATAGAACAGCAAGGAATTTCATATAGTGACGACTGGCATTTCGGCAGGCAAATACAGTGCTTGAGTATAGTGCAGAAATATGAATAATTAGTAGTCTCACTGCTCTGAAATTCTTGGTGGAGTATAAAATCACAAAGCATGCTACAGAATACCTAATTCTAAACTTTGAAGTCATAATTATATACTTGGCCCAATACAAGTCAAATAGTCTATACAGTACCTAGCGGAGTGCACAAACATTCATAATTAGATGCTGTGGATATGAATTTGGGGCACTGTACACACTACCCAGGTATTCTAATTCTAAACTTTGTCTGCAGCATACTTATAATACAGTCATAATAAACCACATATTTTAGCCCCTTTAACATTCAATACACACACCTTTCTAGCAATGATCCCTCACCAGCCCATATAAAGCCACTATTACCCACTCTCTGTGCTGGTTCTATAGACTGCTGGTCAGATCACTGGCCTCTCATGAGGTTGCTGTTGTTGTCTCCCACCCCCTTCTGTCAAGCCACTGTGAGCCAATTGTGAGCCACCCACTTCTGTCAATTGTGCTATCAGTAGCAGCTGAGCCAATCACTCTTCTTCCTCTTCCAACTCATTTGCATTTGCTGCAAATAGACTCACAATAACGCTTTATGTATCTGTATGATAGGAGAGTTATCACAACCAAGAGATGTTAGGAAGGGTGCGTTTCAAGAGACAGGCTGTAGCGATTAAAAGATTTGTATGCATGCAGGGAGTGAGTCGTTGAGACATGGGTGCTTAATGGTAGTTAAATGGCAGCAAATAGCAGGTGTTGTGCCGTGATAAAAGCTGACATCCTTCTGATCTTGAACTGACTATGAACTTTGCAGGAAGAAAAAAGGCAGCTTGACTAATTTTGCCAATGCAATTTTTTTTTAAAAAAATTAAATAGTGGAGATAACTGGCAGTTCTCCTATGGACACATTTCTGAGAGAGAAAGACAAACAGCAGTCTCTGAAGAAAAATACCTACTAGCTCCAAGTGGCCTACAGGTGTACAGAAAGCATGGTTATTACTGAGAACAAGCCTCTGCAGAACATTCTACGGGTCCTGTGGAAGTGTCCCCCACTATAGCAAGAAAACAACAACACTTCAATGGAAGCACCCAGTCTAAGAGTATTATAAATGAGACGTGGAACATAATAGTTCCACTTTACTTGGTGCTGGGCTGGCAAGGCCTCCAGGTAGAGTACTATGGTCCATTTTTTTGGCTGGAGCTAAAATGGTTATCGGCCGCTATTGGGTAACCAGCTAGATCCATGGTAGTTGCTCGTCTCTGGAAGGATCAGTTACGGAGCAATACCTATTTATTGTTCAGCGGTTTAACCAGTTAACTGTTTTACCGATTTACTGGGTTACCACATAATATCACAGTGCACCACTTACCATAGTGTCAATAATTACTCTCTTGTTTGTTTACTCTGCTCCACCCTCCTGGACCTGGTTTCAGACTAGTAATGGCAACATTGAGTTACACGGCGGTGACTAGGGCTAAAACGAGAAACCCTTTGGTTCTCACGAGATAGCTCGTGAGATTTCGGGATGGGACTTGAGTACTCTCCAAGATCTCATCCCCAGTAAAAGATCTTGTGAGATATCTCAGCAAAAAAATGTTTTTAGAAATCTCATGCACAGACAGGCTGTCTTTTTTTTTAAATGGTGTCAACATTGCCGGTGACATTTTGGAAAAGGTTGCAGATGCACAGAATGGCCCCGGTGGCAATTTTGCACATGTGCAGTGAATTTATTTATTTTTGCTTCCTCCTCACCCCCCTCATCCCCCAAATGCCCCTGTAGAAAAGCAGAGCAGCAGCTGGAGCAGCCAGGTGAGTACATGACTGGGGAGTGGGAGGAGGGAAAAGGCCCTTTTTGTTGTTTTTCAAGTAAAGGGGGAGGGGGGTTCTCGCGAGATTATCACTCTTCTTGGAAAGAATCCAGGCAGTTTCTCAGCTCTCTCTCATTTGTAAGAACATGCCAAGTACCCCGATTCTTGCCAAAAAAAAGCAAGAATCCGAGAATTGTGTTTCAGCCCTAGCAGTTACATGGGAATTGTAAACCAGTTAATTCCTGCTGCAGTATTATCTGGTTATTCAGCTGGTCAAATTACCCTTTGCAGTAATCAGTGAATAGCGAGATAATGGCAGGCATTAACCACAGGTAGCAAATTCACGAATTGTTTCAACTCCAGTTTTGGTCCTTAGTCTTTAAGGAATTTGTTAATACACCAGAAAAAGTTGAGAAGAAAAATTTCATATTGAAAACTATTATTTTACTGAAACAATTCTCAAACTTTTGCCTGCATGACCCTGTTCTGAGATTTAATATTAACCTGTGATCCCAGACAGCAACAGAAGACATGCAAAGCATTTGCCTAAGCATTTTTCAGAGGCAATATAAGACCTATTTATTTAGCCAGGCATTTGGCAGGTGGGGATAGGTGTTGGGATGCTGTTTTTAAATGGGAGTTAAAAAATATTTGTATACAGTTTAGGTATTTAAATTGGTTTTATCTTATGCATGTCTTGATGTATGCTTTCTTATGCATATAGGTCCTGCACCTTCGGGGAAGGGCGGGCTGTCAACTGAAATAAATAAATAAAATAAAAAATATATCAAATATTAGTTAGGATCATGATCCCACCTACAAATAACAGAATCTCAAGTGGGGACCTGATCCACACCGTGGGACCCTCTTTGCATGACTGACGACAGAAGGGGGATGGTCCAGGGGTTGGGACGTCAGCCCACCTCAGACACCTGAGCAAGTTTGTCATTCTGCAACTTAGTTCACCATTTGTAGAATGTGAAGCATAGCACTTTCCTACACTAATGGGTGTGCTGTGAATAAATGCACTGAATATTTTGAAGTCTTCAGACCCTGTAGTAAGAGGGGCCTCATTAAGTATCTAAGAGAGACAAGCCAGATAAAGGTGGATAGCTCCATAGTTAAGGCACTAGACTAGGACTCGGGAAACATGGGCTCAATACCTTGCTGTGAGATCTCACCAAAAAACGGTAGCTTTTTCTGTGCAGTAGTTCCCCAATCCTTCGGTAGTGCCATTTTCAGGAATGGGGGTTTGTCACGGGTTTGAAGGTCCAACATTCCACTTTCCTCGGTTGTGTGACTCAGTTTCCCTCACTTGCAGCCTACCTGAACCAGTTCTCTCTCTGGCTGGTCCAGCTCTGCAAAGGGGATAATCCTTTTGCCACTCAAACTCCCAGGGAGCCTCCTGTTTACACTCTCTCTCTCTGTGTGGAGCTTGAGCTTGGAAATTCAAGGCGCTCACTTGTGTTCCCAACGTAGACCACAGAACACTTCTTACCAAAGTAGAAAGTCTGTTGATTACATAAGCCAAGATAATTTGATACAGAGTGGCTAATAAAATGAAAAGTAATATAATGCATTCCTATTCTGTACTGGGTAATTCCCTATATAAGATCTTAGCCTACAGAAAGTCCATAAGCTTGAGTCCTTTCTCAGTCAGTGATGTAAGTGACTGGGCACTGATTCTTAGGTTGGTTAGGATCAAAGTTCTTTCTCTCCGTGCATCTTCTTGAAAGCAGCTCATCCGAAGCTCAGCTACTCAGAGGTTACATTTCATTCCTAATTGTCTTCCCAGCAAAGGTCTTCGCCCTTTTATATGTTTTCCAGTTTCTTTGTTTTAAGTTTCCCACCGAGAAAAGCTTGAAGGGCTGTGGTCATGTGGGCAAAGGAAGAGCTTAATTTGCACTCAAATGTTTCTGTCTGGCTCTTGCGGGGAATACACTTTAGCCTGGCTTTTGTCTCTCTCCCTTGCGTTAATTGAGTTTCCTGTTCTCGGTTTACATAACATGATTACATGAAGCAAGTTTTCAGTTCTTATCTTTAACCTTACATACATGTGTAAGTTTCAGTTTTACATATTTGCTAGACCTATAGTCCTGTATCTCTCCTGTGTGGCCTTATGTTCCTTCGTGACAGGGCTGTCTCTTATTTTTTATTTGTGTGTGTGAGTATGTGAGTGTGAGTGTGAGTGTGAGTATGTGAGTGTGAGTATGTGAGTGTGAGTGTGAGTGCACATGCACATGGCACATGAGGGCCTGGAACAACAGTGAGTTGATTTGACAGGGGCCTATATAAAAAACATAATCATAGTGCTGATGTGAATATTCATGTCAAAGTTCAAAATCAACAAATGTTTCAAATTGAAAAGTGCACATTTGAATTTCTATGTGCATTTGTGAAGTTGGCATGCAAACTAGTTATTCAGTAATTGGGTATTAAAACAACAACAAAAGAAGTACCTCAATTGATTAACTTTTTCTAAGTCAAACAAAAAAAAAACCCACAAGAATTCAGGGATGCAAAATTGGACTAATCAAAATCTAAGTAATCAAATTATTGGCAAAGTCAAAAAATAACTGAACATTATGTATCATAAAATTACAGGGTTGGACAGGACCTTAGAAAGGTCATCTAGTCCAACCCTCTGCCCTTGAGAAGGACTCACCATACTTATAGGACTCCTGAGAGGTGCATATCTAACATTTTTAAAATCCTCCAGTCACGGAGACTCTACCATGTCCTTTGAGAATTTGTTCCATTGCTTAAACTGTTCTTGTTAGAAAACTTCACCCTAATATGTAACCTAATCTTTCCTCTTAGTTTAAACCCATTTCCCTCTTACCCTATCCTCAGTGGCCAAGGGGAACAACTGGACACCATTTTGTTTATTATGGCCTTCTACATATTTGAAATTTGCACTTATGTCCTCTTACTTAAGGTGTTTTCAGACATGACGCTAACCGCAGTTTAAACACACTTGAACATTTTTAATGCATGTTGTAGGGCTGTATTGGTGCCCCATGCAGCCCTGCAACATGCATAAGAAATGTTCAAGTGTGGTTAAACTGGGGTTAGCATCATGTCTGAAAACACCCTTAGTCTCCTTTTCTCCATTTTGCAACATTCCCAGCTGCTCCAACCTCTCCTCATCAGTCTTGCATTCCTACTCCTTTATCATCTTCATTGCTCTCCTCTGATCCCTCACCAGTTTGTCAATGCCCTTCTTCAAATGAGGATTCCCAAGCTGGAGATGAGACCTGAAGTCAAAATTCTGAAAGGGTGGCTAACAATTACAATGAATGACAATATTCATTAAAAAGGGAAAGAAAAACTCAAATCAGGGTCACAAATTCAAAAGTCACTGTTTGTTTCAGTTAGGGATGAGACTCCGGATTTTCAGTTTGGTTTTTTAAGTTTTGGTTCTCTGTAATTTTCAGATCTCATTTTGTTTTTTTCCCAGGTTTTTTTTGCATTGATTTATTTCCATTTTTTTCTAATTGACTTCAGTGGAATTTTCTCCCATTGAAGTAAATGAGAATATATATATATATATATATATATATATATATAACAAAATGCTAGAACCGTAAATGGACTGGAATTTCAGTTTTAAAACCAAAATGGCCATTTTTGTTCTATCCAAACCAAAATTCCCTTCTGTAGTTTCAGTCTCAAATAATAGGCCTCTAAGGAGAAAAGATGATGAGAAAGGGTGGGAATTATGGACATAAGCTTTAGCAACATTAGAGCATCTTTCAGAAGTAAGGGCAGATTCCCAGGATCAGGTGCAGAGCACCCTTCACTTGCTATGGTCCTTGATTTCAGGATAGGAAGCACTCTGGTACCTTGCCTACAAAAGCTACAATTTTCCTCTTTAGAAGGAATGTAATAGTACCACGGCCCTGCTTACATATTTTTCCTGTGTGTAGAGAGAGCAGCACACATACACACAAAGAGATGTTAGCACTACTTCCAGAATACAGATGAGAAGAAACTGGGATGCGGGCAGGGAACATTCACAACATAGCAATAATGACTGTCATCTACAGATCTGTGTGTGTGCGTGCGCTGGTTTTAACATCAAAAGAGATGCTCCATGAGAAGTTGGAGAAACCTCAGACAGCATTGCTATGACAACACACAACACCCCTCAACACCTGTTCTTGTCCCTGGCTTTCCTGAAATGAGAAAGAGGGTGGTTATGAGGACAAGTGCCACAGAGCTTGGTCATTTCTTTCCTGTATGTCGACAAGAGTATGTGTGATACATAAGGCAGGCAAGGAGTTTTTACAGAAAAGGAAAACAGTCTCATTTTGTTCACAGAGTCTCAAGCATGAAGCCTGTACCAGTGATTGCTAGATCTCATATTTGGGATTTCTAACACCATCTCTACACACAGGTTTATCCACAGCATATCCATTAATCTTGTAAGACTGCAAATTTACTGGACAATCATTTGAGTTGATAGCACCATCACTAACAGTTAGCACAAGTCCCATACACTCACACTGGTATGAATGGTATGAAGTGCTAGCACTGGCACCAGACAGCTTTGGGATCTGCCCAATAGCCAAACCACTGCCTTAAGGTCTTGGGTGATCATTCTTTATTTATACAGCTCCAGAAATGTGCTGGCACTGAACAATCATTAGCGAACAATCCCTGCCCAGGGGACGTATATGTGTGGAACTTCCTTCTTGAACACAATGATGCAGAATGGGAGGAGGAGCAAATATGGTTTAGGATATCGGAGGCTATGGGGTGAACAAGGGTGGTGACAGGGAAGGAGTGAAGTTCCTAGGTAACTGGGAACACAGTGGGAAATGAGGTCAGAAAGTTGGAGACGAGTAACAGGAGCTTGTGTTGAATAAGAATGTTCGCCGCTTCCCCAGCCCTCCTTGGCATGGGGAGTGGCTCAGGTGTGGCGGCTATTGTCCCCACCCCCCGCCCTGAGCGGAAAAGGACACGTAGAAGACAAGGGCGCATGGCGTGAGGGAACAAGCGGCATGAAGCGAACTCTCGCGAGGCGCGGGAGCTCGCGGTCGCCATTTTGTGCCGGGCGGGAATCCAGAATTTGCGCCCGAGCACCCGACAAAGAGGCTAGCGCGGGTGTGAGAGCAGTAATCCCTTGGCGCACCCCCCGCCCTGAGCGGAAAAGGACACGTAGAAGACAAGGGCGCATGGCGTGAGGGAACAAGCGGCGTGAAGCGAACTCTCGCGAGGCGCGGGAGCTCGCGGTCGCCATTTTGTGCCGGGCGGGAATCCAGAATTTGCGCCCGAGCACCCGACAAAGAAAGCAGCGTGTTGGCTAGCGCGGGTGTGAGAGCAGTAATCCCTTGGCGCAGTAGCGCCACTGAGGAGGCTTAAAGAGCTTAAAAAGCGGAAGTAGGGAGGCGAGGGTTGCCCCCCCTCCCCCCCACAAACTTCAGTGGTGCAAAGGGGAAAGTATTCCCCGGCTTGGGGAGTGAAGGTCTGACACCACCACCACCACCATCCTACGTGAACAAAGCACCTGCCCAGGGCCTCACATTGGCAGCAAACAAAGGGTAAGTACAAACCTTGCCAGACAGGGAAAGGATAGGGTGGGGTGTGTGGATTGAAGAGGGACACTTAGGAAGCCCCCCTCCCGCCACTTTAAGTGTTAAGAAGGCTCATTAGGGTCTCCAAAAAGTTACCCACTCCCCACAACCGGTGAAGTAGTGTTAGGGCTGGGAGCCCAGGTAGGGGCTTGGAAAATTTTACCATGAAAGGGGGTGGAGGCAAGAAAGGGGAAGGCCCAGCAAAGAAGGCCCTGGCCAAACGAGTGGAGGAGGTGCTGGAAGCCCTCCAGACACGGATGGCAGGGTGCAAGGGGGTCTGAACACACTGGCCTCCAGCCAGGAGGGTGGCAACCTCAGGGATGCACTGGTGGAGCGGGTGTCACAGGAAATGAACTCAGCAGGCCCCGCTAGTGCACCAAGGCAAGATCAGAGGATGGAAGCAGAAGGGTGTTGAGGGGAGCTAGGCCCAAGTGAACCAGGGGACGATGAGAGCCCAAGGGAGAGCTTGGTGGACCCTGGCAGGGAACTACGGGAGGCACCCCGGACTGGGGTCAGGGCTAGCACACGCACAGTGCAGCCACCTGCCCGTTTCCGGGAGGAAATGGGGGTTACGGGAGAAATGTGCCCGGGAGATCCACCTACCCCCACCGGGGGGAACAGGCAGGGGTGGAAGGCAGCAAGAACGGGTGGAGCAGGCTGGGCAAAGCCCAGCATGGCCTCCTTCTCCACCTAGGTGGGGAGGGGGGGGGGAAGGTGTCATTTGTCACCAGCTAGGGACCAGGAAGGGGAACCTCCAAGTCAGAGAGCACATGAAGATCAGCTGGCCGCCGTACTGGAGACCCTCAACGAGTTCATGGGTCGGTTCGCGGTGCTGGAAGGGAAGGTAGCGGAAATGGCAGAAGGACGCCAGGCAGCGGCGACGAGTCGAGATTCCCGGGATCAAGACCGGACGAGTGAACACGAGTCAGCGGAGCGGGCGGTGCAGAATCGCAGGGTGCCGCTGGGGGCAGCGGTAACATTGACGGTGAATGAAGGAGTTAGCACCAGTCAAGGAAGTGCAGGTACGTGTTTGCAGTGCACACCCTGTCAATGCGGCCACAGTAGGGGAAGTGGCAGTGAAATAGGCAGTCAGTCAAGTGCAGCAGACCAGAGATGGTTGGGCTGGGTAGGATCCTGGGTCGCATGGCCTGGAAACGAGTCCGACGGGGTGCAGGAGGCCTCTAGAGTGGCACCAGAAGCAATGGGCGGAGGCAGCCAGGGCAGGGCACATGAAAACCCGGTACCCGGTGAGTGTTCGAGGTGCCACCCCAGAGTTGAGCAGGCAACACCGGCCCGAGCAGAGCCGGGGATGTGGGCGGCTCTGGGGGCGCCAACCGGTGCCCACTTGGTGCAGCATACTAGGGACAAAATACGGAAGGGGGAATACGTAGATGTATTTTCCCTGTTGTATACGGAGCCTGCACCTGATCCCCATAATAATGAGAGGGAAAAGGAAAAGGAGCTTTTTAAGCATCCGAAAATAGACAAGAATTGGACCAATTGGTCAGCGGCCTTCTCCATGTTGTGCCCACTCCCCGTGCCGCTTTAGGCATGCTTGTTTGCACTGTGGGGGTGGACATCCTGGGTTTAAATGTAGTCAGGTATGATCATCCCTCCACGGCCGACAGCAGGGTAAGCCAGGTGCAGGGGGTCCACAACAGCAAGGAGGAGCAAAGGGCTCCAACCCAGGTCAATCATAAGGCACTAGCGCAAGCCCTGATGGGTTGCCCACTGGTAGGTGAGGTGGACTATATGGTATCGGGGTTCCGCGATGGATTCGTCATACCATCAGAATTCACACAGGCTAGGGGTTGGGTGAGGAACTTGCAATCAATATGTGGGAAAGAAGATGTGGTAAGCGCCAAGATTAAAAAGGAGCTGGCGGAGGGCTGTATAGCTGGCCCATTTGCTGGGCATCCTTTCCCTGACCTCCATGTTTCCCCGTTAGGTATTGTGCCCAAGAAGCAAGAGGGGGAATTCCGCCTCATTCATCACTTGTCCCACCCGAGGGGACGGTCGGTGAACAATGCAATTCCCCCTGAGCTCTGCTCTGTCCGATATGCCTCGCTGGACATGGCAACAGAGATGGCACGGGAATGCGGGAGGGGGGCGCTGCTGGCAAAGTGCGATATTAAATCGGCATTTCGCCTGCTACTGGTTCACCCCTCCTGCTTTAGACTACTAGGGTTCCAGTTTGGAGGCCAATACTACTACGACAAGGCGATGCCCATGGGGTGCTCAATATCTTTTTTGGCCTTTGAGCAATTTAGCTCCCTCCTGGAATGGCTAGTTCGCCATAGGACGCGGTCACGATATATTATACATTATATCGATGACTTCATGTTTTTAGGGGGGGCTGGATCAGGGGAATGTGAACGGCCATTGGCAGGCTTCCAGAGATTAGCGGGTGAGCTAGGTGTTTCTTTGGCCCCCGAAAAGATGGATGGCCCAGCCATGGTTCTGATGTTTTTGGGAATTGAACTAGATACCAACAAGCAGGTGTCATGTCTGCCACTGGATAAGTTAGCAGCCCTAGTGGAGGATATTGACGGCTTTTTGGGGCGTCAAAAGCAACAGTTAGGCAGCTGCAAGCATTATTGGGTAGTCTCAATTTTGCATGCGGAGTAGTGGCGCCGGGTTGGGCATTCTTGTCACGACTTTATGAAAGGGTGGGCAGTAATTGACCAGGGCACTGCCATGTGAGGATCACGGCTGAAATGAAAGAGGACCTGTGGACCTGGCGGCACTTTCTTTACACTTTTAATGGGATTAGCGTATGGAAACAAAAGTGGTTGTTGGAGGCAGAACTGCAAGTGCAATCAGATGCGTCTGGGTCCTTGGGTTTTGGGCTATATTGAGTGGGCAGATGGTGCGCAGCACCATGGCCCAAGCAATGGGCATGGGAAGGAGTGACAAGGGACCTCATGTTTCTCAAACTTTTCCCTATAGTGCTAGCAATTAGCCTGTGGAAAAAGAAATTCGCAAACAAAACTATACTGTTTTGGTGCGACAATCTTGCGGTGGTCCAGGTGCTGAACTTGATGTCATCCCATTCCAGGAGCGTGATGGGGTTGGTGAGAGCGTTCGTATGGCAGTGCCTTGGCAGTAATATTTTGTTCACAGTCAGGCATGTCCCGGGCATTAGCAACAGGATTTTCGATGCACTCTCTCGCCAGCAGATGGAGCGATTCAGGCAGTTGGCGCCGGAGGCCAGAAGGGACCCGGAGGAACTCCTTCAAGGGATCTGGAGCATTGGACTTTAGAGATGTTCCAAGCAGTGCAAGGGCCGCTGGCAACCCGCATCCGGTTGGCTTACTCACAAGCTTTGGGGTAACTGCAAAACTTTCTGGAAATGAAGGGCTGGGGAACACAGTTCCCGATCACAGAGACACAAGCCATACAGTTTGCAATTGACCTAAAAAGACGAGGTTTAGCGCCTCAGACGATTTCAGGAAAATTAGCGGCCTTAGCATTTTATAATAGGCTGGCAGGTTTCTCATCACCCAGTGCAGGTTTTTTAGTTAGGAGAATGTTAGAGGGATGGCGAAGGGAATTTCCACAGAAGGCAGACACCAGGCAACCTATTACCCCTGACCACTTAGGATGGTCCATCCTTGGAGGCTGATGGAGCCACAACGGTTCTAGGAGGCCCTGAGGGAGTTAACCCTGGACATGGACAGCCACTCTGTGGATGAGCTGGTTCGGCATTGGAACAACTTGCTGGAGGAAGCCATCGACAGGGTGGCTCTGAGACGCCTTCTGCCTTGGTCTCGTCACCACAGGGCCCCTTGGTTTACTGAGGGACTGCGGTGTATGAAGCGTGTAGGCAGGAGGCTAGAGCGACGCTGGCGTCGGACTCGATCTGACTCCGACCGTCTTCTCCATAGGGCCCATTTGCAGTCCTATGTTGAGGCTGTGAGGACGGCGAGGAAGGAGTTCCTTGCCGCCCTCATAGCGTCTGCGAAGTCACGCCCGGCGGAGCTGTTTCGGGTGGTGC
>QEPC01007581.1:115633-143951 GCA_003113815.1 Sphenodon punctatus | reverse complement strand
GCCCTCCGCGCCCCAGAGTGGCTCCTTCGGTCTGCCGGGGGTGCCTTCTTGGAGGTCCCCCATGTTAAGCGGGGGGCCACAATGGAGAGGGCATTATTGGTGGCCGCGCCACGCCTTTGGAACTCCCTTCTGGAGGAAGCTCGCCTGGCCCCTAGCCTGTTGACATTCCGGCAAAGCTGCAAAACCTGGTTGTTCGCCCAGGCCTTTGGGGAGGGTGGGAGGGTAGGGTGAGGGTTTTTTAGCTGCCCCACCTTACCCATTATTTATCCATTATTTATTATATATTGATTATATGTAGCCCTGTTTTAATATTAGTTATGGGATGTTTTAAATTGTTTTTATTGTGTTTTTATGTTGGAAGCCGCCCCGGGCTGCTTTAGCAGGAGGGGCCGGGTTTAAATCTATTAAATAAATAAATAAATAAATAAATATTCTCACACCCCCACATCTGAAAACCTACTAATGGCTAGTTGTTCCCCATTAGATTTCTCTGGAGATTGCAAGGTGCTCTCTTCCAGCCACTTTTGACTACACTAATGGCTTGTGCCACTCGCAGCTGTGAGTGTAGAGGGGAAATTCCCAGTGTTCCTGGCAGAAAGGAAAAGCAGAGATACCCTGGGAGGGAACTGATGGCTGTAGCTTGAGTAGAATTAACACATCCTCATCTCCAGACTAAAAGATTGCTGTTTTGGTGTTCAATCATGGTTGGAGACTCCTGAATTGTAGTTCCCAGCAATAGATCTGCCATTAATCTATTCCCAAAATGTTGTCCCTTTTCAGAATAACTGCACAAAGCTATAAAAAAAAAAGTGGAAGAGGGGGTCTCTTAGCAGGAACATGCTATGCACTTAATAAAGTGTCTTCCCTTATCTGGTAAGAAAAAAGAGGTGAGTAAGTAAGCAAGCAAGTTCTTTCATGCAAACACAAATTCTTGTCTTAATTCTGATACCATCTCAGCTGAATAAAGAACCTCTCAGTATCCAGAAATGTCTCGACCGACATTTTGTTTCTTAGTTTACCAATTTTTCACTTACCAGGATCCCGTTTACCACTTTCCTGTCCATTTCAAATCCCGAGAGGTAATGAAGATGCAATACTGCCTTTTTTGCACTCCATTTTCCCTTGTACTCCTTGTTATTCATTGGCTGGTATGCAGATTCTTATACTAATCTGAAATCCAGTTGCAGATTCGTCAGAGCAAAAGGGAACAACATAGAACAACAATTCTGACTGGAGACACTGGAGTGCAGGTTAAGGGACACTGCAGAGGGGAGGTTAAGAATGGGCCATTTACACAGTGATTGGCTCAGAAATGCGGAAATAACAAACCCGGAAGTAAAACAGCACCCTCAGCAATGCAGTAAGCAGTAAATGAACAGTATGCGGTATGTAGTAAATAGTAAAGTCGGCAAATCGGGACGGTATCTTGTTGTATTGCAAGACTCGAGAAATCACATCGGGATCTCACATCACTATCAGAAAATCAATCCTGGTCCCCAATATGGTGAAATTTCTCATGAACAGCAATTTAGCTGCTCATTTCAGCCCTAGTTTCAACAGATCTGATCTACCATGGGTTCTTTCCACCAGAAGAATGTGAAGACATGAGCAAACCTTAGTCACAAATAGGGTTGCCACTTTTCGTGGTTTCATCCAAATGCTCCCATAGGGCCAAAATGGGGAGTGAAACCATGAAAAGTGACAACCCTACACACAAAGCAGACCTGATATATTTCAACACTGTTTAAAAACAACAACAAAAACCAAGAATCATTTTGGAAAGTTTAAAATGGAGGGTGGAGGGGATTAGCTCTATCCCTGTTTCAAGGGACAGTGACAGAGAGTCACCTGCAAGCTCTGAAAGAAGCTTGAAGGTCAAGGCACTGGTCTGTGTGCACCTTCTAACATAAAGGAGGCCCTAATATCTTTCATTGCAAATTACCATTCTAACCAGCTCTCTCACAGCCAGCCGTTCAGTCCCTAATGCTGAGTTCACTGTGACGCCGTGATGTTGCTAGGCACGGTTGCTAGGCAAAAGCACACATGCAATTTCTGAGCTGCAGTTCCATCACAGTGATGGCTCTAAAAAGAGATTGGGGCGGAGGGAGCAGGAAGCAAATCTTGGTGGTATAAAAAACAAATCAAAAGATTTTTGTAGACGTCAAGTGAGGAGCAACAAATTTGGAAACAACTCAGGCTGACACTGGCCTTATGTTCCACAGGGTCACAAGTCAGGCCATCTCCCCTCTCCCTTGTAGCATTCGTGCCATAACCATTCAACAGCACAGACTGCCGCTTGGTGCGCCACAGGGCATTTGGCCATTGTGGGAAGCCAAGGAGAGAGAGTGAAAAAGCAGGGGGATGGGGAACAGAGGACCAATGTCAATGTAAAGCAAGCAAAGTCTGAATCTTCTTGCAATGGGCCAGAGGTGAAAAATTGGACCCTGAAATTTGATCTAGGGTGCACAGCTCCACGGTGTTGCTTTGGGTCCATCTGGAACAAGTCTTGTGGCTTCCTAGAATGCCATGCTGGCCACATGGATACATGCTGGGGCACCTTTTGCTGCAGCAATGAAGATAGCGCTTACAGCTACAGTACTGAAACCAATCAATTACTCCTGAGTAATTCCATAGGACTACTAGTAGAGTAAATGATTTCAGGATTGTGCCATAGTTCGTAAACACGTACTGGTTCTGCAGCAAAGGGCCTCCATGTAACTCAACAGTCTTCTTCATCCTAAAAGGATAGGAAGAAACCAGTTACGAGATAGGTGAACTTTTGAAACTGACTGTTGATCCTTCTATTACAAGTATTAGAGGCTTGTCTCATTTGAACTAAAAGGAGAATCTTCTTGTGTGAACTGTATCGGGACTATGACATTTAGTCCAGCATTCCAGGTTCCAACTAATAAGGATGGTGAGTGTAACTTAACCCACAAGGACATGCCTCCTGGGTGGAGTTTGACTTTTATGTGGGGGGAATATTGTGTACAGCAAGAGCATGACTAAAAATTTTAGGGGGGAAGGGTGTAAGAGATCTGCTCAGCTCAGTAATCTTAAGGGGCTTAACTACCTTCTTGGAGATGGAGAGGAATCTTCTGAGGCTCTAATCCTGAAAACACTTAAGCACACATATTACAGCTGAAGTGAGTTTATTACTTTCAACCCAATACTTGAATGTTCTGATAGTCCTGTGAGTACTCTCCTTATGTTTGCAATGAGAAACAAGCAATCTCATATCTTTTGGATTTAAAATGGGGGAAAGCTCTCGGTGTGGGTTGTATGCATGCCCACTAATTGTATAAGCCATCTGACAGGAAGGCCCTTGGATAAGTAGAGGGTGTCATAGGACCTAGGACAATGGGAACAGCAGCCCCAAAGCAGAGCTCCTCAGCCATATCAGGATTTCCATTTGAAGACACTAACTGTAAACACTTTATATTAACAATATGCAATGCCCAGCTCCATGGCTAAAGTAGGTAGTGGGAACCATTAGTGTCTCTGCTGATTAAGCTTGAGAAAGGATATAGGAAGGTTGGAGGTTCAAGGCTGCTGTAGACAAAGAAACTGAATGTAAACAACAGAGAATCCACACATGGGGTGGCCCTCTGTTGGTGTTTTTTGTTTTAATAAATTAAGGAGAAGCTCCTAATTTCACAGCTCAGGTTGCATCCTGCATCCATTACTGTGAATGAGAGCTGAAACTTCATCTTTCAAAAAAAGATAACAGGAAGGAAACACAACATCAGAGGGCAAACTAGAACCCAGTAACTACAAAGATTAGCTACCCAACCACACTGCAACTGCACCTGTAACAGACTTACAAACAGCTATCCAGCTTGTTGGGCACTACATAGATTCCTTCCTTCCTCTGCTAGCTGAATGCTATACTACAGCTAGTCCTCTTTCCTATAACTCTAGTGGTAGAGCAGGGTACAGGGGATAGATAGGTCCAGGAGTCAAATCTGGATGTTGTGATAAGCTGAAGGTGTGATTTCTTGCATTTGTATGTTAACTTGCTCCTGTGTAGTTGGATTTTTCGATGTCTAGATATTATTCCTTTATTTGATGCAGCCTTGAACCCATGACTTTCCAATAACCTTTGGAGACCCTATATTATGTGTGAAAGATCAAGAAAGAAATGTTGGGGAGAAATAAAACCACAACAGCAATGTTTTACATGTACACTGTGCTGGTGTAAATGGTGGCACAATTCAAAGGAGAATCAATGCCCAAGGAGGTAATGAATTAGAATGTCTTTGGAACAAAGTCAAGCACACAAGCTGAATACACTTCCCAAAGCTAATATTAATTCACTGAGCTTACAGGACAGATAAGCTCTGCAGGGCACTGGCACAGACCATCCTTATAGAGCAAATATTTCAAGAGGGATGAAATGAAGCAAGCGTGGAAAAAAATCCCTTCTTTTGACCACATTTGCCATTTACCAGCAGTCTCAAAAGGAAGCCAATAAAGCTTTATGTCCTTTAATCTAGCAGTCAGATTTTTAAAAAAAGAAGAAAAGGAAATGGAACCAATCTGCATATTGCATAAAAATTGGGTTACTTACTGGTAACTGGCGTTCCTCAAGATAGCTCCGTGTATTCCCATCAATGGGTGCGTGCACTGCAGCCACTCTTTGAGATGCTTTCAAATCAGTCCTCTGTCTATAATGGATTCCACCCCTCCCCTAGAGTGCAAGGCTTGCTCCCTAGTATAGAAAGGGTATAAAAGGGGTGGGCCATTTCGTTCCCCTCAGTTCCTTCCAACTGCTACCTATGCTAACTAAAGAAAATGAATATAATTCCGAGTAGCGGGGAAAATGGGTGGGATGTGGAAATCCATGGAGCCATCTCAAGGAACGACGGGTACCAGTAAGTAACCTGTCTTTCCTCCTTGAGTGGCTGCGTCCATTCCCTCCAATGGGAGACTAAAAAACAGTATATCCAATAGGATGGAGGGTTGAGGAATGATCTCAGAATAGACTTTATACTGCTCTTCCAAAATTATCATCCTTCCTAGCTTTCAGATCAATTAAATACTGCTTTGTAAATGTACAACAGGATGCCGAAGTTGCCGCCCTACAAATATGCACCACTGGGATATGCCCTAGCGAAACTATTGAGGTGGATACTGACCAAGTGAAATGTGCTCTATGTCCCTCAGGGGGAGAATGCCCTGTTAGGGTATAGCACAATGAGTAATACAGCTTACAATTAGCTTTGTGATTCTTTGAGCGGAAGGGCATTTCCTCTTTTGCCCCTTGAATGGAAATGAATATTGCATCATATTGTCTAATGTCTCGAGTTCTATGCGTATAGAAGCAAGGCCCCTTCTAACATCCAGGGTATTCAAGGATGTCTATGTGGCTACTGAGAGATCTAGGAAAAAATATTGGCAAACAAATTTCCTGATTTAAATGAAATGGGGTAACTATTTTTGGTAGGAAGGCGTGGTCCTGTCTCAACACTACTTTGTCTTTGTGGAAAATCAGGTATGGCAGTGATGCTCTCATTGCAGCTATCTCACTAACACTTCTTGCTGATATGATAGCCACCAGAAAATTGTTTCCCGTAAAAGGTATTGTAAAGGGCAGGTAGCCATGGACTCAAAAGGTGACAACGTAAGTCTCAATAAGACCACACTGAGATCCCATAGTGGCATATATTGAGACTTTGATGGGTATGTTAAGCCAAGTCCTTTCATGAAAGATTTAGTGATCTGAGTGGAAAATACAGGCTTTCCTCCAATATAATCATGCTTTGATGCAATGGCTTCCAGGAGCACTTTTATCGATGAATTGTGGAGATTATTCTGTTTCAAGTATAAAAGGTAGGAAAATATTTTAGTAATGGACATGGTACTGGGTTGATGCCCTGGTCCAAAGCCCATAAGGAGAATCTGCACCACTTGTGACTGTAAGTTCTCGGGAAGTTGATACGACATTCTTTCTCCTCTGGAGACCAGTGGTCCTATATTTGTAGGCCATTGCAATGAGTTCCCCATCCCATTAGGATTAGGGACAAATCCATTGGGACAGCTGGAGTAGGCAGTTGAAAGGGCATGCCTTTCACAGAACATGATTGGGATGCTTCCACCATGCCAGGGAAGTTAGTACACTCAGAGATACAGTTACTAGGGCTGAGACAAGAGCAAGTGTTTCTGTTCTGAAGGGAAATATCAACCTTTTGGGAGTGTTTGCAAGTGTCCATTGATATTGTCAGTTTCTGGTGATTCTATGCTTCCACCATTTTTCATCATTTTCGTCACTTTCCAGAAATTTGATGATAGTTTTACGGCAGCTTTACAACACTTTTGGCAACATTCCCGACATGGCAAGATTTTCTATCAATTTAGGAATGGCTGATTTTAATTAAGTGCCAGCCTAAGTGATTTGCCAAAGAATATTTTGAAGTCTGTGGTGGAACAGGGAACTGAACCACTGGCCTGCCAAATACCACACCAGTATCCTAACCTCATCTATGGTCTCCCAAGCTACTAAAGCTACTGAGAATCATCTTAATCAAGTCAGATACATTTCCAATTCATTAATCCATGTGAGGAGTCATTTCCATAGATAAAAATCTCCAAATTTCATGGAAATGAATTTGGATATTTAACCAAATTTTAACTTTGTCAGTCTCATTAGGTTGATTCTTAAATCACAGTTCTATATTCATTACTTGATACTCATTAATTCAGCAATTATTCAAAATTGTGATAATTCAGTCAAGCTACATACTCTGCATCATGTGATCACAACTAATCAAAAACTGCTGGATTACTGAATATCAAATTCATGAATAGTGAATAATAAAAAGATTCCACAATGTCTTTGAAAAAGTAATTTGCAAAGCTTGAAGATGCAATACAAATATCAGAGAGTCTTCACCCCTTCTCCAATGTCTGGAATCCCCTCACTGAACTCATTTACTCTGCTCCAAAACTCTCTTAAAAACTACCTCTTTCACCAGGATTTCCGTAGTTTTCACCCCCACAGACTGCTCACTGATGTTCCCTCTACTATCCTATCATTCAGGGTTTACTGCTCCTTGTAACTAAGCCAAGAACGTACACCTGCAGCCTCTCAATTTCATGAATGGTTCCTGTCTCTTCTCCCTTGCATATCCTAGACTGCATATCCCTCAGGGCAAGGTCCTGTCTCTAATTAATGAATGTTCAGCACCAGGTACATTGCTGGGGCTATATACTTAACAGTAATAATAAATATTTGAATTTGAATTTACAAGTGAGAATTCACAAATTTGACAAACATTCAGAGCTTCAGCTGCTCTTGACTTTTAAATCCAACAAACTGAGGCGTTTCCTTATTTTGGCCACAATGGTCTCTTCTCTGGGGACATAATTTCCTCCTTTCAAAACTTGCTCTTTCAAAATAGTCTCTTAATAATTCCGACGGCTCCCTTAGCACCACGACTATTTCCTGCATAGTCATTGTCCGCATAATAATAATACCAAGCACTTATATTGCCATTTTCATCTTCAAAGTGCTTTACAAGCATTAACCAATTAATACATTTTCTCCCCCTACACTTTCCAGCGTGACTCACATCCTCACAGGGTTTTCTCACAGCTTCTCCCTCACGGTCTTCCATGCATCCCTGGCATCCGCTAATTGAATGTAACTGTCATCATACTCCCTTGGAGGTTCTTTAAAATATTCTATATTCAAAAGAGGGAGGGAAATTATTTAATTTCACCTCTTTGATGCAGAATCACTAATCCAGGTGATGCCTAAGAGCCACCATTTTGGCCACAATACTTGGGACTGACCCAGGACAAAAGACAGTAATATCAACAGTTTGAGCTACGCAGGCACCATAACCTGTCTCTAAGATCCCATGATGTCTGTGGATCTGACACTGAGCAGAGCATGTGACCCACAACTCATATGGGATATATTTTTCTCAGACCCAGAGGGGTTTGAATCCCACAAGACCCAGTTTATGTAAGATGCCCCTCTGTTGGGTCTCGGCTTCATTCGCACGAGCCTTTTCTCCCGGCTCTTTATTTACTTCTGGGAGTGTACTGCTATGATCCTTCACACGTGCTGCCAAATCTTCCTCCATCACACCGTGCATTATCCTCTCCAAGCTGCTATGGATCCCGTCATTATCACCAGCTGTTATCAGGCACATTCACAAGAATGTCTTCTCTCGCATTTAAAGTTTTTTGCAGGGGAGAACAATTGTGCCTTCTCTTATCACATAGGCCGCTTTTAGATGAGCGGGTCGTCGTGGTGCAACCTGCTGGCATGATATTTCAAAATCCCGCAAGGCGGGATTAGATGAGACATAAGTCCAGGATCATACATATAGAAGACGGTCGCACATTGTTTACAGACCATAAATGAAATACCTCGATTGTGAGGTATTTAATTCACGGTCTGCAAACAATGCGTGACCGCCTTCTACGCGCATGATCCTGGACTTCCGTCTCGTCTAATCCTGCCTTGCGGAATTTTGAAATATCACGTGAGCGGGTCGCGCCACAGCGACCTGCTCATCTAAGAGTGCCCATAGCTAGCAACAGTTTGCTTCAAGTCTGTCCCATGTCTCCCAATGAGGCTAGCAGACTTATTTGGTGTCAATTTCACCCTGCCCCTGCTTTAAATCTTGCCTCCTAATGATGGGGCCATTCTCAGCAGCTATTGCCTTCTCTATGAGGGTGAGGGGTGAAAGTGACATAAGTGTCCCTCACACATTATTAGTAATGTGCAGGAGGGACTTAGCTCCTTTGTTAAACCTTGGTTTTTAGATAGTAAGTTGCACATGATTTACAACTTGCTGGTGAAGGATCATGCAGAGCCAGACTTAGGGACAAACAACCTAGGCAATTGACTAGGATGGCAGAGTTGGAGGGGCAGAGGCATCCCCCCCCCAAAGCCACCACTGCCATCTGAGGTTGCAGTCACCTGCACAGCTGAGCCAGAGGTGGCTCAGCTGTGCAGCTGGCTGTGGCGGTCAGCTTCCCTGTATTCTCCTCAGGTATGGGGACTCCAGTTCCCACAAAATTTGAACTCTGCACATGCACAGAGAATAAATATGGCGGTGGCCAGTGCGTACATGCATGCATTGCACACAGGGAAGCCAGCCACTGTGCTGCAGGCAACCTAACTTACTTGCTCCCTGTCCTGTCCATCCCACTCACTCCCTGGCCCACTCTCAGCCTGCCCGTTCCCCCCGCCCAGTATTTCCTGGCCTGCACCTCACCCGCTCACTCACTCTCCAGTCACCCAGGGGCCAGGGGGGGTGCCAGGGGGGTGCCAGGCTGGTTATCTGGGCAGCAGCAGAGGGTGCCCCACACTTTGGAAAAGTAGGATTTTTTAAATTATTATTTTATTTCTTATGTTTATTTAATTTTTTAAAAATGTTTTTCTTTATTTTCCCCCCAAGGAGAGAGCCTGGCATAGGTTGGGGAGGGGTGTGGCCTGGGGGGGGGGCGCGGGGATTTGGGTTGTGGCTTCGGGGGAAGCAGCGTCAGAAGTGCCTAGGGCCACAAAAATCCTAAGACTGACCCTGGAATCTTGCGAGAGAATTCATTGACATGGGCAATAAAAATGCAGGGGAAGCAGTTTAAGTGGAGTTTTTCATTTCGTCTGAATGCAGCTTAAGCATATTTATAGGTTGGACCCACAGAGAAAGAGGGTTTTTTTAAACAAGACGCATCCACGCCTGCCCCCTCCAAACACCACACATCCAACTGCTCATGGGAAGGTGGAGCATGAGGATGTGCGCTCCTGTGACCCAGGCAGCGGCCACTCATGGAGCACTTCAAAATCAGAAGTGCACCCTGCAGGGCTAGCCGAATGTATGTTGGCCGCCTCTGTAGCGAGGGTAGCTATGCTAGGGGCCTCCTGTTTGAAGTGCACCCCACACACCAGCACTTCACGTGCACAGGCACCCTGCAGCCATGCCATTCAGCAGCCACAGACCCCCCCACCCCCCTTTGCTCAATTAAGAACACCCAGAGAAACAAGTTCCTTGCATAAAATAGAATGGATTCACTTTTATTGTCTGCTCCCATTGGGAAATCAGGTTGACAGAGACATGTAGGTTAGGTTGAGAGTGCTCATGAATACAAAGCACCACCATTTCCCCAAACCTATATATTAACTACACCATTTTAGTTGACACACAAATAAATGATCTGGGGGCATCCAAAACTTATGGCTGGAATGGAGGCAAATACTGGAAGCGAACTTTGCATCTGGAAAAACCTGCCATATTTGAATGATTGAATTTGAAACACATTTGTTGCCCGGATTTGGAAGGGGGGAAAAAAGTTTCCCAGTTCACTTTTGTTGTTGTTGCAGTTGGTTGGTTCATTATAAGGGGTTCTTTTTGAAATGTGTGTCAATCCTTTGTTAAACTGTGTTGCATGATGTACCAAAGGAGCGCACAATCATCAAATGAATTGTGTCACACTTCAAGGGATGAAAATTTTAATTCAGATATTTACTGAAGTGCACAAATACCCAAATAAAGTTCACAAGTTTTGAAACTAAGGGTTCCATTTAATCTCCGCTAAAATTATGGAGTCTCTATAGCCTGAACTAAAAAAACACTCTGTAGTTGGACTACGGACTCATACATACTCGATGAATAATTTTGCAATGCTCCAAGAAAGGGTAATTTCAAACGTTACGAGACCATGGTCAACCACGGTCAACCACACGGTCAACCAATCCCCTGTGGTGGCCATTTGTCCCGTAACGTCTGATGTGAGTTTTGTCAGATGTTCACCACAGTGAACCTCCAGCAGGAATCACATTGACCATGATTCTGGACTTCCGGCCGCCTGGAGGTCCACAATCATGGTTACCTGGACCATGATCCGGGATCGGCCAAACTTAACGTCTGTTATGTTGGGCCATCCCAGATTGTGGCCCAGACCGTGATGAGAGATTGTGTGCAGCAGTTGGATTGGCTTCTACGCCCACCCTTCTCCCGGAGGGCAGGCGGCTGGGGTAGTGCGAGGGGCGGGGCTGTGCGGCCATGCATCACGCTGTGCAGCTCTGCCCCCTTCCCGATCCCCTGTAGGAATCAGGCCGGCACATCTAAAGGACGGCCGGACTGATTCCTGTCTGGGATCTGAAACGGATCCCAGACCGTGGTTCAGTGTGGCGGGCTGAACAGCCCATCACGTCTGAAATTACCAAGAAGGAAGATGTCCTCAAACCTCTTAACCAGGATTTCTGGGTTGTCTTCACAGACTTCTTATGTATACTTAGGTAAGTCTTCCCATCTGGAAAGAAAGTACATTGATCCTTACTTACTGTTGGGGGACCCAGACCTTGATCCCTTGACCTCAGGGCTTTTGGCGCAGCGGCTGGACCTGAAGCACCACTGCTTTTCTTGGTACGAGACCCAGCTGTCTTCCAGAAGGCCTCACTGAAGTGGCCAAGCAGTACACTCCTCCAGCTTGGTCTAGCCCTCACCATGCCTTCCCAGCTTCTTGGTTGCCTGCCAGTCAGCATATAAGGCTGGTTAGTAACAGCAGGAAGCTGGGTAGAACTTCACCTCACAATCTGATCCCTATGTGCTCTAGTTTCTTGCTCTTGTCTCCAGTTCTTGCTTCAGTGGAAGAACTTGCACCCTAACCCTGTCCACCCACATTCCAGATGCCCCTCATACCTGTGCCCCTTACACTTTCCCCCACCTTCTATCAGCATTTCTTGAGTATATGCACCTTACGTTCTTCGAAGCATGGACCATCCTACACAAGTTTATCCCCACTCACCATCTGGCCAGCCTGTATCAGAAAGCAGTTTGTATTTCACCGTTAGTAAGAAAAAACAAATTCAGATTCCTAACAGCTTTTGCTTCAAGGTTTTGGCTTCCAGCTGAAATCCAAGAAGGAAAGCAGAACTTCAAACTTTATTCCATTTGAACCAAAGCGATTTGTGCAATCCTCTGCAGATGGGCAATCAACTCACAGAGAGATCGTTTTTGAATTCAGCCTCAGTTATAAAGGCGCTAATTATTATCACCAAAACAAATTTTCCTCTATTTGTGTTTAAATTATTTTATAGTAGAAGGATATTTGCATTTAAATGGCTTATATATCAGACTCAAACATGTCAAGTCATTTTAATTTCAGGTGCTAAGAATCATTCTTAATTAATAAATAAGATTACAACAGGTCAGCACGAAATCTCCCACCTTTGGACGCAGGCACACAGGTTTGGATCCAGCCAACGGAGGGCTCCAACAATACCTGGGCCAAAGGGACCATAAACAGGACGACAGCCCCCAGATCCTATGAGGTGACCACCAGAGAGGGATACACCATACAGCGCAACCGGAAACACCTTCGGGTGAGACACCGACACAGGGAAAAGCCAGAGTCCCGGCCACGAACACAGAGGGCAAACCCCAAGCTGAACACTATGGAGTAGAAAACGAGGAGGACAACTACATGCAACAACTAGCAGATGAGCCAGAGTGGCTCCAGAAAATGGTGCGGGAAGATCCACCAGTAGGAAGAGACTCACCAAATGTAGACGACAGCGAGATGCCCTCCCTAAAACGGGACGAGGGGGACCCGAACAGAGAACCGAACCCACCAGAGGTGGCGCCGGAACAGGAAGGAAAGCAGACCAGATAGTCCATGGCAGGCTGCCCGCTGAAGACTCCTGAGTACCTGAGAGACTACACAACCTCTTAAGAGCCCGTGGTAAAGACGACGCTCCAACAGTGGCTAAGTGCTCGTAACCTCTGGCCACACACACAGACACACTCTGTCTCTTTTTTCTTCTTCTTCTGTCGGGGGCGCAGCTCGAAGGGGCACAGGCAACGGGGCCTGCCCTTCGGCTGGGCCATGAGGCTGAGACGAGGGAGTCTGCAGGATATTGTATTAAGGGATATGTTGTTTACTGGTGAAGATGGTACAAACGACTCCCCACGGTGAGAGAGGGGTGGAGTCGGATGACATCCCCTGGTGGCAGCAGGGGATGGAAGGATTTGAGTATGGAACCAATCACCTGATGTGTGCAGGTGTTGGCTTGAATGAGAATACCAGTAAGGGAAGTGAGGGGGCTTATTATGAGATGTTATTTTGTGAATTGATGTTATACTGTGTTGTGTACTGGGTTCCCCTGCGTGGGATAAAAATCCAGATATTGTTGATTAATTTACATTGTTGTGAGCCGCCTCGAGTAGACTTGTTCGAGAGTGTGAGGGATATAAATAAATATGGTATGGTATGGTATGGTATTTTTTACATATCTCAAAGGGTGTTTTTAAACGAGACAGCACCATGCAAGGATCACCTGTCCCTACATGGTGCCTGTCTCATCTCAATGTGCAGTGCACACTCCCGCACCCATCCACCCCCATGCATCTCCAGCCCCTCCAAGCATGGGGCTTTCAGCAAAAGCCAGTGTGCACCATGCGCAGATGGGGTGAGTGGCGTGTGAGCACGTCGGCTGTGCATGGGGTCACTTGTGTGAAACACTCCCCCGTGCACAGCGCCCATGCACCCTCCTCCCACACCGATCACGGACCTCCCCACCACCACCTGCCTGTGTTATCTAAAAACACCCAGAGAGGGAACACACAGGCTTGGGTATGAACCATCACACAAAAGACAGGAAAAGGGTTTCCTTAAGTTCTCTCACTTCTGCTTAGTCTGTGCGCTCCCCCCACCCCCAACCCCCAAACTGACATTGTGCCTTGGGATAGATGTACAACTACTTGTAATTTCTCTCATCTCTTTTGGGAGGAAGGCTAGTCCAGTGGTTTAGAATAAACCTAACAACATAAGAACTGCCAAACAGCATCAGACCAATGGTCCATCTAGCCTAGAGTTGAAATGAACAACAAAAGTATTATTCTCACAGTTAAAGAGAGTTTGGTGGTTATCCAGCCATGAACTGCTTACTACCATGGCTAACCAACACACTGAATAAACTGACAATATCACAATGGTTGACTGGTTTACCGTATTACTACTTAACTGTACTAGTCTGCCACTAGGTCCGGAGGAGGCAAACAGGCAAGGAATTCTGGGCAAATGGTAAACAACAATACGATAAACAGTACACTGCTGTATTATGTGGCAAACGGTAAATTAGTAAAATGGTTAACTGATTAACCACCAAACAGATGCATACCATCAGTAACCGATCCTTGCTGGAGCAGATCAAACATTGCGGATCCAGAGGATTATCGGATAACAGCGGACACCCATTTCAGCTCTAATCTAACCCTGTACTATCCCCTCTCTGGCAGCTGCTGCAAACGAAATCCTCAAGAAACAAGGGAGAAATAGACTAATCTAACTGCTGTCATTAATTCCCATCTTCTGGCAGTCATTATTCTTCCCAAGTTCTGGCAGAGGTTTAGGGACATCCTAAAAATAAGGTAACATCTCCTGACCATTTTGGCTAACAAGCTTGGATCGACCCATCCTCCAAGAATTCATCTAAACCTTTTTTGAACTCAGTTATACTATAGGACCCTCAGAACAACCTATGGCAATGGATTGTACAGGTCAGCCAGCTGCTAGTGTGGGGAAAATATTAAAGTTCTTCCTTTTCTTTTACATGTTGATATCATTGGGCATCCCTTGGTTTTAATATTTTGGTGGAACACTTTCTCCTTCAGTGCTAACAAAGGACACAGAAAATACTTTGCTGTGCCACACTCCTCTTGTGTGATCTTAGACAAGTTACTTAGTCTCCTTCGTGTAGATTTAAGACAAAAATTAAAGCCAAAAAGAGTTTATTGCCTAAATGTCATTTTTACCTTTGAAAATCTACCGCTCTGTGCTTCAGCTAAAATGGAGACCACAGCACTTTATAGTGCATGGCTAAAGACTGTGAAGACTGCATGACTTCACACGCTGTGGTAAATGAGAAAGAGAAAAGATAACCAATTATGAAGGAAATAGTTCAGCAACCCTTCAAGATTAGCTGGAAGTGAACCTACCATCTTGAGGTTCTTTGCTCTCAAGTCACTGATTTGCTTGGCCTCTTCTCTTTAGCAATTGAAGGTCTTGGAAACATTAACATTCCAATCAGGAAACAGAAAGTGTATGGCTTCTGCAACTTACTAACGCAGGGTAAATTTCAAATTGTGACCATCTGCAGCAAATTTTCAGTAAATGCTATTGAAATTAAGCACTGTGTGCTTGGTCAATTTGTTGTGTGCTGGATCTGACAATTTAACTATCTTCTGCAAGAGAATTATATGTAGATGTAAAATAGACCCGCCCCCCCCCCAAAAAAAAAAAAAGAAACTAAGATTTGAACTTTCCATTGCAAGTGAATTCCTCTGCTATAACTATAAATTGGAACAAAAGTGTCAGTGAGAATATTCAGTTTTGGGTCATGCAGGTCCTTTCCTTGTGCACGTTTTTCAACCACACGGTGACACAGAGTCCCTTCCTCAGTCATGAAGAAGAGTCCTTTGTGACCAAAAAAGCTTGCATACTCTCACCAACAGAGGCTGGTCCAATAGATGGTATCATTTGAACTACTTTGTTTCCATCTCTTGCAGCTGTATCCAAGAAGGCAAAACCACTCTGTCTAGGCAACCGCCATAAATGACTGACGAAAGCTCATGCTTTTTTCTGACTGACGATTGCTGATGAAAACTCACACACTAATAAATATTTGTTAAAGTGCCACTGGACTCTTTGTTCTTGTTATAACTACAGACTAACACAGCTACATTTCTAGTATTTCTAATAAATGACTGTTCTAATTCCTTCTTCAGAACTGATTGTTGCTATGAAATTGGGCTCTTTTTAACCCACTGCAGTACACACCTTGTATTTAGGAAAATCCCACATTAAGTATTGATCCTGCAAACTCTTAATGCACATGCCTGAATTTACATACATCAGGTCCCCATCTGTCTTCCGTAGTATTCCTCATACACATAAAACTAATCACACATTCATGAGTTTGAAATACAATTGAATTAAGGACATCCACAGCTAAGAGTATAAGTCTCTACAATATAAGAGCACACACCATGCTCCTTAAGACACCCTGTAGAGGGGATATAACTAATTTCAATGGCGTTACGATCGCATCCATAAGACATTTTTGCAAGATGGATGCCTACATGTGTTTTTTGGGTGCAAACACAGTGTCAGGATTTCCATTTCCTTTGTTTCACTAGTTTGTTTTAGAGATTTATTTCCTTTCCATTACTTCCTGCCATTTATAGTAAAGTTCCCAAACTGTGGGTCAGGACTAGGGCTGAAACACAATCTCGATTTTCTCATGATTCTCACCAAGAATCAAGGTTCTTCACACATTTTTTGAGAGAATCGATAATCAAGAAAATCCCAGTTCTCAACACTTTTTCGGTCAAGAATTTTTCTTGATATACCGTTCAGTTACTGTTCACCATGTACCACATTTGTCCTGGAAATGTGCATGCGCAGAATGGCTGTCCTTTTCCAAAATGGTGGTGATGCTTCCGGCACCATCTTGGAAGAAGGCTTCACATGCTCAGAACAGCCGAGGTGGCCATTTTGTACATGCGCCTTACCGGGAAGAATGCAGTACAGGGTAAAGAGTAATGGTAAATGTTAATGGTAACAGTAAACGATATATAGAGAAAAATTCTTGACCCAGATCTTGAACCATTATCAAGATGGTCCCAAACTCTTGGCAATGGTTCTTGATTTTTGCAAG
Organism: Sphenodon punctatus; assembly: GCA_003113815.1. Classification (NCBI taxonomy): domain Eukaryota; kingdom Metazoa; phylum Chordata; class Lepidosauria; order Sphenodontia; family Sphenodontidae; genus Sphenodon; species Sphenodon punctatus. The sequence continues at coordinate 127,276 of QEPC01007581.1, read as the reverse complement.
AAAGAAACAAATTCTCATTTCAGCCCTGGTCAGGACCCCAAGCAGGGAAATGTCATCTGCAGACAGGTTGAAACACCACTGGTTGTAAAGATAATTTGTATGTAGGGTTAACCACTCCTCCACATTTGACCTGGAGTCTCCAAATTTAAACCTTTCATCTTCGTGCAAGCCCCCAATTTCTCCAGGTTACCCAAGAAAAATCAGGGTTTCAGTGGGGTGATGGCATGTTGGAAAATGGGAGGGCAAAGACGGTCTCCCATCTTCTTTCTGACATGGCCTTGCCCTTTGTGAAGCATCATGTCATCATGATACTCCGAAGAGGGCATGGCTATATTTGAAAGGAGGAAAGATCTTTTGCCCCTCCCCCTTTCAGTGTGAACTTGCCCCTTCAGCTCAAAACTGAGGGGAAGGTGGCAACATTTTTTGCATGATTTTATTATTATATGTGGTCACCGGATTACATTTAAGCCTCAAAATAGGGTCACACAGGCACAAAATTTGAGAACCACCAATTTAAAGACTCTTTTTCCTCAAACATATTCCAGTTCCTAGTTGTCAATTTAAACACGTTGATCAACAGCTTGTTTTTCTAAAAAAAAGATGTAATTTTCAATCAAAGAGTTAATAAGAGGTGAATGAAAATGACTTCCACTTTGTTATTTCCCTTTATATTTTTCAGATAGTCTCATTTTCTACCTGCACTCCTGGGAAGGCAAAGGGAAAAATACCTCAGTTTGATATTCCTAGGAGGAGGGAAAAAGGCTATAATTTGTTCGCTAGTTTAAAGACTGTCACAACGATTAGTAGGAACAAATGACAGACCCTTCTGTGCACAGTTTGCTTCTAGCTTACTTAAAATCCTATGAAACCAAGTCGTTTTGTTTTCACAGAAATCGACCCTGATGTTTATTCACAGAGGTTGTACTGCAGGGACTAAGTTGAGGCATGATGCTGAGTCACATCTGTAGAAGCCACCATAGCAGGTGAAGCATTGCATTTTAGGCTTTTGACCTCTGCTGAATTTGTAAACATGGACCCCAGGTTTTGTGGTGATTTTGGCTCCAAATCCCAGCATCCATGTAAACTATATGTACATGAGGTACTTACACAATGTTCTTGACTTTGTCTGCTTCCTTCATTCATGATCCTGTTACCTGCTTTGTAACTGGACTTGAGGCTTCAGAAGACATTGAACCTAGATCCCTGGGTTCAAAAGGCAGAGAACATAACCACAGCACCACACTTCCCAGCCAGTACACTACCAAGTCAGGCACACAGACCGCCTCCATCAAAACATCTCCAATTGGCTCAGTGTGATCCACTCCCCCCCCCCGGTTGGCTATACAACCAGCTATAAGTCTCCTCGGTTGGCAGCACCGAGTCTTTGGTCAAATAACCAAATTGTTTTTTCTATTGTGTTGTCTCCAAAACCAGTTGACACTTCCCACCCCCCTTGCCTTTTCTTGCACACTCCAGAATTATCTCCTTGACTTCTGGACTTGTGCTTTGTTTCCTAACCTTGATTCTTGGCCACACCTTAGCCAGAGACTTCAATGGACTGGCTGCAAACTACTGTGCATTGCTGATGCCAATACTTGTATGCCTCCACAGGCCTGGACACCCCAGGAAGACCAACCTCCTGGCCCAACATTCATTGCCGTGTGTGTAACCATTTGGTTCCTGTGCCTCACACCTGCCTGTTCCCTACATCGATCCTGGCTATCTGGCTGATGTCCCAGCTCCATTCTTCTGGGCTCTAACCATGCCACCAGTGTCCTTGCAATGACAAAGCTCCCATCCTTCTGTCATTAACTAATACCTGGGACACTGACATTAACGATTTCTTACATCACTTTGGAGCAAAAGGACTCCCAAAAGTTTATAAATCCATGCCCCAACCTACTTAGTTTAGAGAGATTGTGGTTGCCATGTTGGCCCAAATGTAAGAGAATGGACACACCGCAGTTCAGAGAATATTTTTTATTGACCAATTTCTTTTGGTGGTAGTATGCAAGCTTTTCGGGAACACAGGGCCCTTCTTCAGGCATGTAAAAAGTCTTCATAAGCCACTATGGAAATGTGCAATGGACAACCTGTTGTTTACTCCAATGCTTGCTGAGTTCTCTCCATTGTACGTAAATATTTTGAAATGGTAACTCTCTCTCCCTTGCATCTCTCCTACAACTTTCTCCAGCTGTTTGTCATATGTCTGTCCTAGCATACATTTGTTACTTGGTTCTCCACATTGTAATTAAATGTTTAAAATGTGAATGACTTCCCCTCCCCAACCCCAAACTCCCTTCCAAGCAATTATTTCTATATTTCTATGTGTGTCCATTCTATGTGTGGCTCAGTCAACAGTTCTAACTTTTTATTTGCCTGAGAAAAGGCCATTGGTGGGCCAAAAGCTTGCATACTCTCACCAACAGTAGTTAGCCTAATAAAAATTGTCTTCTTAACTACTTAGGCTCCAGCCTCCTTAAAGACAGACCCAGCAGACCCTTTTGCTTGCCCCAATTCTTCAACTAGTAATTTCCTTTCTTTTTAAAAATTATGCTGTTTCAGACTTTATTTTCCATTGCATTTTCTAATGTGTCCTTTCAAATGTGACCCAAACAAACCAAAAATACAAATGAGCCAAAATGGAAGATGTAAATAGAGGAAGCCGTTGCAAACAGCAAGACAAAGCAAAATGTTTCTTCCTGCCATGCTGAAAGCTTTCCAGGAGAAACAAAAACCAAAAACATGGCTTTAAGCACATGAATTTGCAACCTCTCAAGAAATCTCTGCAGGATGGTTCTACCTGCTCTGGGTAATTTGAAAATATGGAAACATTGTTTAAAATATAAAAAGTTTATTTGCTTTTTCAATCAATAAGTATTTATTGGTTCGGCTTTTGCCGTACACTGTTCACAGTATAAAAAAACCAGACAAGAAGACAATACCTTATAAGATACAACAGACATGAACACCACCACAGTATATTATAATCTACACATGTAAAATAAAACTATTCTACCAAATTTAATCCTCCACCTACAAAGAATTGGGTTTATTGGGTCTATTGTGTTTATGAGCAACTAACCTTTCGCCTGAAGGGTAAGAACTCTTGCCCTTCTCAGGGATTACACAGCCAAAGCTCAACCCTTAGATAGTAGTGCCACTGCCTAGCCCTTCTCAGGGCTAACATAAAGCAACTACTTAGCCCCTGTAGGATAGAGCATACAGGGCTTACGTACAAGAAGTGCCCAACCTCTGTATGTTAATTGCCTCACCCTTCTTGGGGTTTGCATGTGGCTAATGTTTGGACCCTGACTGATGAATGCCTCACCCTTCACAGGGCTTGCATGCGGCAAATGCTTAGCTCCTGGGTGGCAAATGCCTCTCCCTTCTCGGGGTTTACATATGGCCAATGTTCAACTCCTGAATGTTCATCATTTATCATTTATTATGTAAATGGGAGCTGTCATAATATACACATAAACAAGCACTTGAGACGAAAAACATAATAATATACACTTCCAATGCCATATAAATGTAAATATTGTCAAAAGAGCACAAAGCTGAGCTTTATTCTGCCCAGCAGCAAATACACTTAAATTAAACTCGCCGTAGCAGAGCACTCCTTACACGCAGAGTGGCTGTGCAAAATTTAGCAATACTTTCTGTAGTAGAGACATCCCTGTCTGCCAGAAGGGACTTTAACAGAATCTCTTGACTGCAAGGGGGGATTCTTCTACTAAAGATAGGTTCCACCAAGCTGGTTCGCAGCTCATTCTATAAAGAACAGTCCAAAACAACATGGCTGATGGATTCAATTCTTGGGGGCTTACAGAAACAGCAAGTCCTTAACTTGTATGGTAGCCCACCATATCTGCCCACCATCACAGCTGAGGGGAATAGATTAAGCTTGGCTAAGGTGAATGGACCTCTTTAACATGGAGTCCAGAGCTGTAAGATAGTTCGCCCCCTTGGGATTGAGGGGGAACAGATTGTAAAGGCAGGCAATCCATTGCCTGGCTATAGCTTCTCCTCTTAGCTGGAGCTCTTGATCTCCAATTCTGTTTCACACAATTTCTGAATTCCCTCCAAAAACCTATAATCTAGGATGCCCATTGCGCTTAACCTTCCTTAAAACCAGACTAGTAGAGTAACAATCCAAGCTGCAAAGTGGGAGGAGGACCACAGCCACCCTTCTCCTTGTTCCTAACCATCAAACACAGTCAGAAGCCTTAACTAAAGCAAACGGTCATACCCCTGTATGCATGCTGAATTTAGAGCTGAAACAATTACTTTTGCCAGTGCTTTTACCTGCTTTTACCCCTTTTTACTGTTGTTTTTATTGTTTTAGTAACCCTTTTATATATTTTTAATATATTGTTTTTAAATGTTTTGTGAGCTGTCCCAAGCTGCCGTAAGGCTGGAGGGAGCGAGAAAGAAGTTCTTAAATAAATAAATAAAAATGGGTATACCCATCGGAATTACAATACTCAAATGATACCTAACAGGTTTCTCAATTTACCAAAATACCATTTCTATTACCAAATATCCGGTTTTCTGTTACTTAATTTCCATTTCCGTCACATACCAAGGTAAAAAAATTGTCAGGAACATGTCAAAAAACATGAAACCGTAAGACCGAATCTGTCAGGAAAATGGGTTGGAAAAAAAGTACGATGGTGGGACCAATCCCATGGCCCACATAAACCGTGTGCAACCCACACCCACGAGCACGAACCACGTGCAAATCCAGAGCAGAGACATTGGGTATTTTCAAACGTTACGCTACCATGGGTGGCCACGCTAACTCCGTCATGACCACCCATGGTGGTGTCACATCTGCTCCTGCCCACCAGATGTTTGCTGTGGGCGGAAGCAGAGTTTACCTCAGACCATGGTAGGGCTAACTCTGGGATGTGCGGGCTCCCTGCCAGCACACATCCTGGAGTAAGCCCTGCCATGTTGTGGGAAAGACAACCCTGGACCATGGTAGAGCAGGCCATCACATCTGATGGCCTGCTCTACCTAACTTCAGCCAGTGCTCGGAGCAGTTTTGAGCGGGCGCAGTGGCCTCATAGGCCACCAGACCCACTCATCAGGGAAGAGGCAGGGCCACGCTGACCAGTGTGAGGGCAGGGCCATGTGGACCCATGTCCACCGCCCTCTGCCCACTTCCCCCCCAGCCCCAGCCGCCGTCAGGTTTGTTCGGTGGCTGGGCCTGATCCTGCCCGTGGTAATGGCTCTCACCACAGGCAGGATCAATGTGTGATGGTTCTAAGGGCTATCACGTATGAAAATACCCTTTGTGTCGTGCAAATTCTGTGCAGATCCCACATGGAGGGGTTTGGGATTGCGGCCAGTGACTCAGAATCAACTGGTAAAGTGGAAATCAGTCAGTAAAATGGGAAAATTGGTCATGATAGTACCTGGTGTTTCAGGTAATAAGATATCCAACAGGCTACTCAAAAATTTGGTTATTACCTGTGGGTAGCATATTAGATACCCACTTCAGCTATATCTCTGATGGAATCACATCATTTTGAATCAGGGACCCAGTTCCGCAGCTATAGGTGGGGCTGCAGCCATTTTGAAAACCCAGAGGCCAGGGATCATCTCTACTTGCTGCGACTTCAGGGGGCAAAATTATGGGGGGGGGGGGATACTGTCCCTTGTGCCCCAAACTCAAGCAGATGTGTCGCCTCCATCCTTGTCCACCCAGTTTTCACACCCAGGACATATACACTGGCACGGTAAGACAATTCTGTGGAGAATGCACACGTTCCAGTGAGGCTGCTAAGAGCATGCCAATTTGGTCATTTTCTCATTAACGTTTCATAACGGTCCCCCAAATGCAGCTCTGCCAGAACTAATAGTGGTCAGAGAGCTGGAGCAGACTGTTACTCTGAAGTGGCTCAAAGCAAGCCTAGGAGGACCAAGGGATTTAATTGGGGGGGGGGAATTAGCCCCCATTTCTTCAACAGTCTGAGCTCATCTGAAAATCTTGCCAGATGGGACACAGCGAGAGCTTCTGAGTGCAAGGCCCATCTTAAGGTAGGGCAAATGGGACAATGGCCTCAGGCCCCAACCTGCCTAGGGTGATAGGGCTGCCAAGGCCTCACATTTTGGGAGTCCCAATGGGAAGTGGAAAGTGAGGACCCCTAGCGGCTGAAACTGCACAGGTGAGGGAGACAGCCAATAGGAAGGCAAAGACAGAACCTGACAGAAGTTGCTGCTGCTAGTCTGGAGTCCTTGCTTTTCTCCACCCCCAGGACTGCCAAAGTGGGTACCCCACAGGGGTGGAAACAGGGACCACCCTGGAGGCCCTTTAGAAGAAGAGAAGAGACCCACAATTTACATTTGTCCTGGACCCCATAAATTCTAAGACTGGCCCCTGATAGGCTACATAGAGTTTTGGAAACTGTGACCAGCGGAGTTTCTCTCTTGAAAAATCTGACCTCAAATGGTTAAAAATGTTGGTTTTGGAAAATGTTACGAAGAATCCCTGAATTGTAGGGCTGTATTCCTTCCACTGAGACAGGATTTTCTACTGTGCACCTAAGCCATTCCGGACAATGCTTATCTAGCTAACTTTTTAAACTACTCCAATAAAGGAGAATCAACAACTTACTCAGGCAACTTATCCCACCATCCAGTTGACCATAGAATCATAGAGTTGGAAGGGATTAGAGGGTCATCTGGACCAACCCCCTGCTTGTATGAAGGAGGACTATAGCTAGCACATTCCCGATGGAGCTGTCCAGCCTCTTTTTAAAAGCTTTAGCGATGGAGAGCCTACAACCTCTTTGTCTGTTCATATGGACAGGAAGAATTTTATAATACTTAACCCAGATAAAACTTTCTGTAACTTCCTTCAGTGGCAGCAGGAGAACAATTGTTCTCCACCTTCTTTATAGTAGCCTTTTAAATATCAGAAACTTATCATATGTACCTATAGCCTAAACATTCCCAGTTCCTTGGCCAATAACTACTTTTCTACATTCCATGGATAAAAACAAGCTGTATTTACAATTTGTCGACTTAATAGATTTAGGATGTTCCATTAAGAGTAAATACATGTCATTTTATCTTGGCTGCACACGTAAGGCCCAATCTACGCACACAAGCAAAGTGAATGTTTTGCATCACTAAGTGTCTGCAATATCAACTCTCTAGGCAAAGGTTAAAGACTACTGGTGCACTGGGTCCAATCAATAGTTTATCTAGTCCAGTACCCGTCTCCATTTGTGGTCACCCCCAGAACACTCGGAGGAAGAGTATAAGAACAGTCTATATACAGAGGAGTCTCCCCTTTCTTGTCATTCTCTCCCAGTTTCCAAAAATGAGAGGTTTAGATAAGAGATTTCCAAACTATTTATTTATTTATTTTTTATTTATTTAAAATGCATAGCCCGCCCCTCCTGCCCACAGGGCAGCTCGGGGCGGCGAACAACACTATGGGCCACATCATCTGCGGATGGGGTCACGACCCTGATAAGTACATACCTTTGTTTATCTTTGTTGCCGTCCAGGATCATAGGATTACATACCCTCCAATAGTAACGTTTTGAGGTACTATTTTGAGGTACGCTAATGGGTTGCTATTTTATACCAGGCTCCAAGCATTGTTTGGTTTGTACTGGATTCACAAGACAGTGGCAGTCAATAACACCTCATTAATCCAGCTGGAGAAAGAGCTAGCTGACAGGAAAGGAAAGGAAACAAAAATTGAGAATGGAGGCCCTGACTCATTTGTTGCTGGGAGGCGGGGGTGGGACATTTTTTCTCACTTTAACAAGGGCCCTTTTTACATGGGCGGCACACACGTATGAACACCCAGAAATCTGGGTGTTCATGAGCGAGTGAGTCATGTGTACACGCTGCGGCGGGGTGTGCATGTGTGTGTACTCCTGCGAACACACGTGCACACCCACCTCCACCCATCGCACATACATGGAACAACTAGTGAAAACAGTGATTGCTCCATGTGTGGAGATGGGTGTGCGCCCATCTAAACCCTCCCCCCACCCACCACACACGCAGCGGCGCGAACACCACCACCCCCATGCACCCATTTAGAAAGGACCAAGCTTTGGATAAGCATGGCTATCAAAGAACAAAGAAAGATAACACCAAGGCAGGAGAGAGCTGAAAACTAAGGCCCTTTTCAAACAGACCACAGAGGCACCACGGTCTGTGGGGGATGGGTGGAGGCAATGGTGGGTGGGCAGTGCATGGGCAGCCTGTTCCACAGATGCCCACCCACCTCCAACCATCTCCACGCACGGAGCATCCACCATTGGCGCCCGTTGCTCCATGCATGGGTGATGGGTGGAGGTGGTGGAGCACGGGAGTACACACGTACGCACCCACACAGCTGCCGCAGCAACTGCATGGATGCCCACTGCCCATGTGGGCGGGGGGGGGGCGCGTCCATGCAAAAAGGGCCTAAGAGGCAGGATGGGTTGAGATACATTTGTGTGAGATGATTCTTTAACTGCTGAAAGAGGCTGTGACTGCCTCCACCAGGGATTCTCCAAGTGTCCTTCAAATTAAAACATTACAGCCAAAGTCAATGCACCCATTTGAAAATTTAGACTTTTTAATAGGCTGAGATCATTGGTCCTGCACATACAAAAATACACAGAGCCTCCCACACAGACATCCTTTTTTCTAACTCAGTCCCAAAGTTAGTCATTGAGCTATTAAATTTTTTAATATAAATACTTAAAAATAAAAAAATAGGGCAGTCTACAGCTCCAAATATAGATCAAATTACCGAGGCCTTGTAAGGATATATATAGGCCAGTGTCCTTGTACAAGCCTGAAAGGGTGTATCCCTAACATCAAATCTACTTGCCAGGGACATCTTGCCGGCATCTTGAGCACCCTTTGTTTCTGTGTTTGCAACTGCAGGCCCATTCATACCTCCCAAGGAGCTAAGCCTTGACTCCTCTCTCCTCCTTTCTTCACCTTTCTCATTGGCTGAAGCTCTCCTGGGCTGTATATTTGATGCTTAGTGTGCACGGTGCTTTAGAACCAACTTGGCTTGCTAGGAGGTCTATGTTGCTGGCTCTCCTCATCAGGGACACATCTGGATCCACTGTCCCTGTTCCAACTCCTAAGCAAGAAAAGCCTAGTGACCCAATCTTGAGAGTGTGCTGTCTACCTTGTTCATCATGTGTGCTGAACTGCTGAATGCAAGACACTACAAATGCTGTTTGTAAACAGGCACGGTGGGGGGCAGGGAGGGGGAGGTCCGTGTTCACCGCATGAAGTGCTGATGCATCCAGTGAGTGTGGAGGGAATTCCTAGAATTGAATCCAGATAACCAACACAGAGTGCTGCAACCTCTGAGGCTATATAGACTGCAGGCCAGGAAATGGCAGCCACAACCCTCTTGCATGGCTTCACGGGCTCATTAATCTCTTCTTCCCTATTCCTAGAGTCTAGCTACCTTCTTTGGCTTTAGCACTATGTGTGTACTGAGAAGGTGGTGCAAGCTCCTTAAGCACCCGGGAATGGAGCCCCGGAAGTAGAGTCAAACCCAGAGACCCTTCAGAGGGATCTAATTCCTGAAACCCCCAAATGTAATTCTTCCAGGGTCTTGTCCCCCACCAGCCCCTTATCACGCACTGTAAACTCATGGAGCTCTGTTGGGGGGCAGNATAGCTAGCACATTCCCGATGGAGCTGTCCAGCCTCTTTTTAAAAGCTTTAGCGATGGAGAGCCTACAACCTCTTTGTCTGTTCATATGGACAGGAAGAATTTTATAATACTTAACCCAGATAAAACTTTCTGTAACTTCCTTCAGTGGCAGCAGGAGAACAATTGTTCTCCACCTTCTTTATAGTAGCCTTTTAAATATCAGAAACTTATCATATGTCCCTATAGCCTAAACATTCCCAGTTCCTTGGCCAATAACTACTTTTCTACATTCCATGGATAAAAACAAGCTGTATTTACAATTTGTCGACTTAATAGATTTAGGATGTTCCATTAAGAGTAAATACATGTCATTTTATTTTGGCTGCACACTTAAGGCCCAATCTACGCACACAAGCAAAGTGAATGTTTTGCATCACTAAGTGTCTGCAATATCAACTCTCTAGGCAAAGGTTAAAGACTACTGGTGCACTGGGTCCAATCAATAGTTTATCTAGTCCAGTACCCGTCTCCATTTGTGGTCACCCCCAGAACACTCGGAGGAAGAGTATAAGAACAGTCTATATACAGAGGAGTCTCCCCTTTCTTGTCATTCTCTCCCAGTTTCCAAAAATGAGAGGTTTAGATAAGAGATTTCCAAACTATTTATTTATTTATTTTTTATTTATTTAAAATGTATAGCCCGCCCCTCCTGCCCACAGGGCAGCTCGGGGCGGCGAACAACACTATGGGCCACATCATCTGCGGATGGGGTCACGACCCTGATAAGTACATACCTTTGTTTATCTTTGTTGCCGTCCAGGATCATAGGATTACATACCCTCCAATAGTAACGTTTTGAGGTACTATTTTGAGGTACGCTAATGGGTTGCTATTTTATACCAGGCTCCAAGCATTGTTTGGTTTGTACTGGATTCACAAGACAGTGGCAGTCAATAACACCTCATTAATCCAGCTGGAGAAAGAGCTAGCTGACAGGAAAGGAAAGGAAACAAAAATTGAGAATGGAGGCCCTGACTCATTTGTTGCTGGGAGGCGGGGGTGGGACATTTTTTCTCACTTTAACAAGGGCCCTTTTTACATGGGCGGCACACACGTATGAACACCCAGAAATCTGGGTGTTCATGAGTGTGTGAGTCATGTGTACACGCTGCGGCGGGGTGTGCATGTGTGTGTACTCCTGCGAACACACGTGCACACCCACCTCCACCCATCGCACATACATGGAACAACTAGTGAAAACAGTGATTGCTCCATGTGTGGAGATGGGTGTGCGCCCATCTAAACCCTCCCCCCACCCACCACACACGCAGCGGCGCGAACACCACCACCCACATGCACCCGTTTAGAAAGGACCAAGCTTTGGATAAGCATGGCTATCAAAGAACAAAGAAAGATAACACCAAGGCAGGAGAGAGCTGAAAACTAAGGCCCTTTTCAAACAGACCACAGAGGCACCACGGTCTGTGGGGGATGGGTGGAGGCAATGGTGGGTGGGCAGTGCATGGGCAGCCTGTTCCACAGATGCCCACCCACCTCCAACCATCTCCACGCACGGAGCATCCACCATTGGCGCCCGTTGCTCCATGCATGGGTGATGGGTGGAGGTGGTGGAGCACGGGAGTACACACGTACGCACCCACACAGCTGCCGCAGCAACTGCATGGATGCCCACTGCCCATGTGGGCGGGGGGGGGGCGCGTCCATGCAAAAAGGGCCTAAGAGGCAGGATGGGTTGAGATACATTTGTGTGAGATGATTCTTTAACTGCTGAAAGAGGCTGTGACTGCCTCCACCAGGGATTCTCCAAGTGTCCTTCAAATTAAAACATTACAGCCAAAGTCAATGCACCCATTTGAAAATTTAGACTTTTTAATAGGCTGAGATCATTGGTCCTGCACATACAAAAATACACAGAGCCTCCCACACAGACATCCTTTTTTCTAACTCAGTCCCAAAGTTAGTCATTGAGCTATTAAA